>CAUYQG010021172.1:0-14803 GCA_963574415.1 Tarsius wallacei
CTTTACCTTTTTCCCAGAAGTGGTTTGAGGTGACCTGCAAAATTAAACACACAGAAAATCATCATTATACTGGACTTGCAATGATTTCATATAGCTATGACAGCAAAAGCACAGGCAATGAAAGAAAAATAGATAAACTGGACTTCAAAATGTAAAACTTTCATGCATCAAAAGACACTACCAAGAGAGTGCAAAGACAGCCCGCAGAATGAGAGACAATATTTGCAAATCATGCATCTGGAGGAGATTAATGTACAGAACACATAAAGATTAATATCCAGAATATATCATCTGCAACAACCCAATTTTAAAAGCTGACACTTTTCCTAAGGAGACAGACAGACAACCAATACACACAGGAGGGATGCTTAACACCACTGGCCACTCAGGAAACGTGAAGCCATGAAGAGACCCCACTTCACACCATGAGGGTGATGACTATCATCAAAACAACAACACACCTGAAAATGGCAAGAACTGCCAAGGACATGGAGAAACTCAAGCCCTCATTCATGCACTGTGTCGGAACGTCCGATGTTACAGCCACTGTGGGGAACAGCCTGGCTCAAAACACTACGCACAGAAGGACTACATGATCCAGCGATTCCGCTCCTGAGTTTCTACCCACAGGATCTGAAAGTAGGCACTCAAACAGGTACTTGCACAGTTGTTCACAGCAGCCTATTCACAACAGCCAGAAGGTGGAAACCACCCGAACGCCCATCAACAGATGAGTGGATAGACAAAAGGTGGCAATGCCTGTGATAAAGTATAGCCAGCCTCCAAAAGGAAGGACGATCTGGTACACACCACAACAAGGACAACCTTTGAAAAGCGTTACGCCCAGAGAAATGAGCCAACTGCAAACGAACACCGCACATTTCTGCTTTCAGGCAACATGGGCAACAGGCAAAGCACAAAGACCGACAGCGGATCAGAGGCCGCCAGAGGCTGGGGGAGGGGAAAGGCGAGTCGCTGCTCGAGGGGGCGGCACTTCTGTTGGGGACGCTGAAGTGCAGGAGACGGGTCGTGAAGACAGTGGCTGGACTGGGCCCTGGAAGTGGCCTGAAGTGGCGAGCTCAACACACATGCGCTTCAGCACAAAGAGAGAGTGCTCTGACTCGCCTGAGAGGTCTGCGGTGACAACACCCCAGGACTGCATGACGCCTCTCACTCCAGAGCGCCTTTCTCGCCCCTTGAGGCACCTCCAATGCCAGTAAGTCTGGTGAGGAGATACAACTGCTGACAGAAACATGATGCGTGCCCTGGACGCCAGGCCAAGCAAACACACCACGCAGAAAATGTCCACTGAAACGTCAAGCGAGTCGAGTCTACTCCAACAGCAATAAAGCAAGATCAGAGGGCACCTACCAAGTGTGCGAGGGCTGTGAGCAAAGGCCCTGCGATGCCAGGGCCAGCAGCAGGACAATCCTCGGATGCAGCAGGACAATCCTCGGATCCACTGCACCAAGAGCTAGTTTGCTCTTCTCTTCTTCCCTGGAATTCTTTTTTTTGTTTCACTTTCTATTTCTTAGAGACAGGGTCATGCTCTGTCGTCCAGGCAGGGGTGCAAGGGCATGATTACAGCTCACTGCAGCCTCGAGCTCCTGGCCTCAAACGATCCTCCTGCTTGATCTCCCACAGCACTGAGATTATAAGTGTGCACCGCCGCACCCAGGTCCTCTTAATAGCTTTACTACATCCTCTCCCACCCTAGGCTTGAGATGCCTGGATTCCACCCCCAGAAGCTAATGATATGGCCTGGAAAGGAGGGAGGGCAGAAACATTCAAAAGGGGTTAATTTAAAATATCTAATATATATTCTCAATCCCCCCAAGATTTTTTACTTGAAAAAAATTGCACAAAGTAATTTAGAATTCTACCAACACTTGGAATAGAGTATTTATAATCTTGAGGCTTCATTCCCTTAAGATTATTTCTAGCCGGGCTCGGTGGCTCAGCCTGTAATCCTGCGCCTTGGGAGGCTGAGGTGAGTGGATTGCCTGAACCCGCGGGTTCGAGACCCGCCTGGGCAAGCGAGACCTCATCTCTACAATAAATAAAAAAATCAGCCGGGCGTGGTAACGCGCGCCTGTAGTTCCAGGGCTGAGGCGGAAGGATCGCCGGAGCCCAGCAGGTCGAGGCTGCGGTGGCCGGGAGCGGCCACTGCACTCCAGTCTGGGCGTCAGAGTGAGACTCCAACTCAAAAAAAAAAAAAAAAAGATTATTTCTAAAAACTGAGCACAATAAAACTACAACTAACGTGTAGTCTAAGGATGAGGATTACAATTCAAATGCAAGAGAGACAGATGCATTTTTGCCTAGGCAGGACTTTCAATTTTGGGGGGGGGGGAATGAAGGATCATCTTTTTTGTTTATAGTATTTTGCCTTTTATTGAGATCTCATCGAGGGGTTATCAGATAACTTCTTTTCTTCCGAGAGCTAGGAGCAGCATGAGTAATGGAAACTGACCTGGATTAAGACGCCAACTGCTAGTTACTGACGGGGTTCGAACACCCTAGCCTAAAACATGGCCCCGCGGCACTCGGGGAAACAGCAGAGGCAGGAAGGTCGTGCTCGCCTCCCCCCTTCCTCCCTGCAGCAGGTGCCAAAACCTAGGAAGGGTTGTCCTCACCTTCCCCTGAGCAGGTCGTGAGACCTCCTTTGGGAGGTGCCCTCCTTCTCCAGGGGAAGGAGCGTCCCCACCTCTGAGGACACAGGGACACAGAAAGCAGTTGGAGCAGAAGGATGTTGCTCATCACCTCCCAGGTTCACCCTCAGTTCTCGCCCCCTTCCAGTCAGTCCATCCACTTCATGGCACAGAAAACGCACAGAGCCGGGCTCGGGGGCTCAGCCTGTAATCCCGCGCCTTGGGAGGCTGAGGTGAGTGGATTGCCTGAGCCCGCGGGTTCGAGACCCGCCCGGGCAACTTGGCGAGACCCCATCGCTACAATAAATAAAAAATGAGCCGGGCGTGGTGGCGCCCGCCTGTAGTTCCAGCTACTTGGAAGGCGGAGGCGGAAGGATCGCCGGGGCCCAGCAGGTCGACGCTGCGGTGGCCGGGAGCGGCCACTGCACCCCAGTCTGGGCGACAGAGGGAGACTCCAACTCAAAATAAATAAAGAAAGAAAGAAGGAAAGAAAGAAAACGCACAGGCTGTCCCGTTTCTTCAGGTCTTCCCTTCCTTAGGAAGGTTCCTGGGTTCCCTAAAGTGTACATTAAATAAATGCATATGCTCTTCTCTCGTGATTCTGTCCTCAGCCCTGAACCTAACTAAGACGGGAAGGAAAGAGATTTCTTCTCCCCTACACTACAGGCAAGTTACATTTATCTCTTGCCTTGGCGGCCATATTTGTAAAACACTGAGTAATCCCCACCCCAGTGGGCTGTGGTGAGGATTAAAAGGTAGACTGCACACAGTACATGCTCCATGAATGTTCATTCTTGTCCTCCTGAAAATTTCTCAAATACATAGGAAGGGCTGGCCACTACCCGTGCAGCCACTGGCTCTGAAATGGCAGGAGAAATCAGGAGCTTTCTGCTGGGTTGACTCAAGTGGCCCAGAACCTGAAGGCGTGGAGCTGGAGACACTGGAATGTTCCTCCTTTTGGACCTCTGAGCGCGAGGCTCACAAGAGGCCAGAAAACACACACCCAAAACCCTGACTTCATAACAGGAAAAACAAAAATCAAGATGATTTCCCAAACGAGCCCCGCTGGAAATATACATTTTCATAATCCTAAACCAAGAGTAACTCTATATTTGTAAAGGCCTTAAGTAAATACTAACCCGTCTCCTCACTCCCGTACGTTTTCCTACTCTGTCTCCTTTGGGGTTAAGACTTCCGGAGATTTCACAACCCTACAGTGTAACTTTGAGATGAATTCCATGGAACTTACCAACGTTTAACCATTTCATGCAACTGCAAAGGTCAACTATTTCTTTCTACCTAAGAGCTCTTGCTGTTTCAATAAAGCAAAATAGAATGACACCAGTCATAAAGAAATTTTTTAATTTAAATAAGGACCTGTTCTCCAGAATTGATCACCTTCAGCATGATACTGATAAAAAAATAATAACCCTTCATGGAAACACTCCTTTATTTCCATGGAAACATATTCTGATGCCAAAAGATCTTGTCATTCAAAGCTGCTCAGGAAAGAACTTTAACTTTCTATTAAGTTCTTGATCATTTGCAATACTTAAAAAAAAATCCAAAAACAAAAGAGCATGTAAACATTCCACTGTCACCTGCCTAAACTTTCAGGTTTTTCCACAATATACTGGAATGTCAATGAGGTTAAGTTAATATTGGTATTTTTCTCCTTACTCCTCAGAATTTTTTCCCTTGCAGCTCGAGTTCAGTGTATTAATACTTGGGCATCACCACTCAGAGGAAGAGAACTACTTTCACTACACTAATCATTCTAGGTACACAATTTCATTTAAACCTTACACCAACCCTGGGCTCGGGCAATCCTCTCGCCTCTCCCTCCCAAAGTACTGGGATTATAGGCAAGAGCCGCTGCACCTGGCCACTTTTTTATTAAATGAAGACACTGAGACGCAGAGAGCTTCTGTGACAAGCTGGTCTCAGGCGCTAGCACAAGGCAGAGCTAGGATCCAAACACAGGTCTGCTCCACTCTGAGGTTTTTTCTTCCAGCCACACAGAGCCTCTAGGGAAGGGTGAGGATAAGACTGGACCTGTGCTCAGAGTGCACGGGACTTATATAAAACAGAAAGAGGATTACTCCGGCTTTTTTTTTGAATGACTTCTTACACGCAGATTACTGTCACTTAACAGCTGCTGGCGAGCATCCTGCTTCTTGAAGGAACCACAGTTTGCTGACGAGCAGTCTGTCAGATGGCAAACTGTAACCATGAGGAGGTGATATTAAGTCCTTCGTGTCACTCATGTATTCGAAGAGAGCTTCTCACTGGAAACCTCAGAAAAGGATTTCCGAGTGCAATATTATAAAACTAAATAATAGAACACAAAAGGCAAAGGAAAGCGTAGGTCTATTTATGCCTCTCTGCCGCTTAAAAAGCAAGCACAAAAACAACCCATAAAATGCCAATTCTCTCAGTTTTCTATTTCCACTCTTCTGTCTACTGTTAGTAACAGTAATTCAGTGACATAATATTGTTAGCAGTCCTCTATTCAAATAAAACCAAAGAAGCAAAATTCACAAACAGTAGAGGCTGGTCCCTTCGTCCTATGGAGGGTCCCTTGGCTACTGAGATATTACCTCCTTGCTCTCTCCAGGTCGACTTCCAAGATCTTTTTTAGCTCGCTCTGTCCTAGGAAATGTACTTAGCCTGACCCATCTGTCTGGCCCACAAAACCAAAAAGAGGCTGAAAGATCAGGACCTCGGACACGAAATCCGGGGTCTGGAAAGGACTTGCGTGAGGGCAACTTGAAAAAGTAGCGAACGGGCGTGCCCAACAGGTCTGACTAAGGGGAAAGAAGCCTCAAAGAGGGAAAAGACCACCGCTCATCTTCAGACGAAGCAAAGGACGGCTCCTGGTACAGGCACACTTCCCATGCGAGGACATGGCTGAGTGGCGGCTCGAGAGAGGAACTTCGCAGGAGACACAGTCCACGCTCGGCCACTGGCAGGGCCGACACACGTGGTGGTCAGGATCGCCCAGGTTCCAGACACGACTTGCACACACACACTCTTCTGTACTGAGCAGACAACTGCAGGTGGCCTGTGAACAACGCGGGTGTCGAGAGATGGCGCACCATGGGCCCGCCTCCGCCCTGCCTCCCCGGCCCCTGCTGCTGCTCCTCCTCCTCGGCCTGCCGGGTGCAGAGACAATGAGAGTGAAGCCTCCATGGCGAGCCGCTTCCACTGCAGGGACGGGAGCGCGGCTCTCTTCCTCGCGGTCTTTCATGACATCTGCCTCCAGCTGACTCCGCTGTAAGAGTGCGTGATGTGGCCGGGCACGGTGGCTCATGCCTGTCACCCCAGCACTCTGGGAGGCCGAGGCAAGTGGCTTACCTGAGCCTAGGGGTTCGAGACCAGCCTGGGCCACCTGGCAAGCCTCGTCTCCACAATCAATCAAAAAATCAGCTGGGCATGGTGGTGCATGCCTGCAGTCCCAGCTACGTGGAAGGCTGGGGTGGAAGGATCACCTGAGCCCAGCAGGTCCAGGCTGCAGTGGCCGTGAATGTGCCACTGAACTCCAGCCTGGGCAGAAGAGTGAAACTCAGACTAAAAAAGAATCGGTATACAATACATATAACACACAAAACGTGTGCTGATCGACTTTGTTATCAATAAGGCTTCTGGTCAACACTAGGCTATTAGTTAAGTTTGGGGGGAACCAAAAGTTATACATGGATTTTCCACTGCCCCAACCCCTGTGTAGTTCAAGGGTCATCGATAGTTAAAAGCACAACCGATGTGTAGAATCTCATCAGAGAAACAAAGTGTTAATTTACAGTATTACAGAGATAAGGAGGTAAGGAGATAAGGAGCTAAATACTAATACTGTCACCCTACAGGAAGTAGATTCAGGATTAATACCGATTTAGATCCAAGACAATCAAAAGAAATTAGTTTATGTCAGTAAGTTTTTTGCATCATCAGGCTTCTGTTCTATGAAAAAGTCAGTCTTAATCACAAATCTTGCAGACTAATAAAAACATTAAAATATGCATAACTGGCTTCAATATAGGGATAACCGATGATAAAGGGCTCTTCTCTGGAAAAGAGTTCAAGCACAGGCTGGTCCTCAGACGAGAGGAAGACGAGGCTCCCACCAGAATGGACTATGTTACTGATCTGTGTGATACACTTCACTAGGGGAATAAACGATGACCCAAGTGTGAGCAAAATAAAGAACATTTAATACGAAGTAAGGCCATCGATTTCCCTTTTAACAAACTACTCATAACTCTCAACAAACCCCCAACAAAAAACAAACTCCCCCATAGCCTCCCTTAATACCATTCTACCACAGGTCTACATAATTAGCTTCTGGAAAACTACAAGTTTAGATTTACCATACATACAGCTTAACATTCCTACAGTCCATGTATATATTTTTGCTTCAGTTAGCCTCTTCCTCATTTATTACTGACAAATCAAAGCTTTAAATGATTGTTACCATTAATTCTATCAACCCCAACATTAGACATAAGGAGCAGGATTCTTACAAACATTGGAATTACTCAAAATTTTATCCACTAAAATGAACCACAAAAAGTAGAGAAACCAAAATAAAACCAAACCATGATAGCTCTCCCCCCAAAGAAGTTCTTCTGTGGGCATTTTCTAGAAGACCAAAAACAGTTTCCATACGAAAACAACTTAATTTGCCAAAACTAAATTCTATCCCCCCATTCCATAAAAAAGTTCTATATATTTCCCACATCTGAAAACAAGGAAAAAGACTTGGAGGAAACTCTCCATAGCTGCTTCTTCAGAACAAATTTAGGCAGATTTACAAGATGATAAGGTGGGTCTTAACGAACACACCATTCCAAAACAAGAAAGCCCTTTGAGCTGCACCGTCCCATCCAGACACCTCAAAAGCATCAGTCC
This sequence comes from Tarsius wallacei, assembly GCA_963574415.1. NCBI lineage: Eukaryota > Metazoa > Chordata > Mammalia > Primates > Tarsiidae > Tarsius > Tarsius wallacei. The sequence continues at coordinate 7,557 of CAUYQG010021172.1, forward strand.
TAGGCTCAAGACAGTCTATCAACGTCACTGTGTTCTGACTCCATGCATTAAATGAGCATACAATAAGCACTTTAAAAAGATTAAGTTACTGTTAAATATATACAAAGCATATTAACGTCTAGACTAGGAGAAAGAATTAAAACATGGAGCAGTATTACAAAAAACAAGGAAGCAAAAAGAAGAAATCATAAGGTATCATTAAGGGTTAGAGACTAAGATTCAGTGATTTTTTTTTTCAATAAACAGGAGAGTTCATTTCGTCAACCTGTGGGAATACATAATTATCGCGATTTTCAGTAACGAGATGTGCCAGGCACATTACAGAGTATCGATAACTACCTATTGAACTGAACTATTTCAATATACTATGACTGTCTTAATAACCGGGGGGGAAATTTCTCTCTTTTCAACCCCATTAACTAATACTTCTGCTTTAGAGAACATCTCTTTCAGCTGCCAAATGATCTCACCATTCCTTTCCCTGGAGAGCTAAAATTCTTCATTTGCGTTAAATTCTTTGCCTTAAAGAACTGCCTTTAGAAGAATTCTTCATCTGATAGCCTAAACTGAACACCAAATTGAGGTTTGTCTAATTTGAGATGGAAATTGGTTTTCAATACTGCTATATAAGTAGATCCTGAAGATAAATGAATTTATACATTAAGATTTTATGTACTTGAAGACAAAAAAAATTTTTTTTTTTTTGAGTCAGGGTCTCACTCTGTCACCCAGGCTGGAGGGCAGTGGCACAATCATGCCTCACTGCAGCCTTGACCTCCTTCCACCTCAGCCTCCCAAGGAGCTGGGACTACAGGTGCACACCACCACGCCCGGCTGATTTTTTTATTTATTTCAGAGATGAGGTCTTGCTTTGTTGCTCAGGCTGGTCTCAAACAATGCTCTCGCCTCAGCCTCCCAAAGTGCTGGGATTACAAGCGTGAGCCGCCATACCTGGCCAAGACAAATTTCTTTAGAGACAATTTCTGAAAGCTTCTTTTCCAAATGTCACAGCTGTACATACATGTGCAAACACACAAGCACACATGCTCAAGTTGGTCCTTCATCCCTACAACTGCTTAAACGAAATGCCATTTTCACCAGACTGCAGCATTTACCTTAAGTTCTGAAAAGACGTTACAAGTATTGACTAACGCACTGATCGTTTCAAATGCGTCTCAGAGATAGGAAGGGGAAAGAGCACAGTGCTGGTGTTTGAGGGCTGTGGGACAACAAATAAAACTAACATTAAGAGCCTTTTACATATTACATGCACAATCACTTCAACAGAAAATGAACACGCTATCCATCTGTGTTCAGAACAGCATCAAAAACCTTTTTGTCCTTTTTTTCACATTAAAATTCGTAATGATACAAGTTGACCTTGTGGCAAAGAGATACAAAATGACAAGCCTAAAAAACAGAGTAAAAGCCCAAAATGCCCAAACATGCACATTAATGTATGATTCTACCACACCGTTTCTTACCAGGGTCTCCAAAATGTAACTTAGTATTTGTTCTACCTATTAGTATAAGTTCATGAACCAAATGTCAAAGATGTCTGATAGCTGCAATATTCACAAATCTCAGTGAAAGCAGCTTAATAAGACCTTCTGGCAGCCAAAACACATGATTCAACAAACAAGTGTTAATTAAATTGCCTACTGTGGACGCATTGTATTAGACACAAACAAGCAGCAGTTCTGAAGCAATCAGAGATCACTACTCACCAGCCAAAGTGTAATCCATATCAAAACCGAAACACTTGATTTTTTCCATGGCTAAACTTCGGTTCACAAAGACCCTACAGAAAAGAGTAAAAATAACATCTCGATTAATACTGGACAAGAAATTCTCAGGTGTAATGAACTTACTTGGCTATCTGTCTAGACCTTCTCTTTTGTTTTTCCAGCTGATTTTTACAATGTTTTACTGTGTATATTTAAGGTGCACAAACACATACTTGTTTTAGCCTACAGATACCCAGCGATCGCTACAGTCAAACAAATTAACAGGCTCATCATGCCAAACGGTCACCTCTCCTTTCTCGTCGGTCTTTCTTCCGGGGTAAGAGCACCTGAAATCGCTTCTCCTGGCAAATGACAGCATGCGACACAGGACCGGAAACTCTCGTCTTCATGCTCCATGCCAGCGCCCTCACTCCCTCACCCTGCACAACCACCACCGCGCACCCTTTGGGCTGCACCTTCCCATCCTTTCCCGACCGCTAGCTTCCTCTGTGTTTCTGTGCTTTCACGTTTCGCTCCGATCCCACATGGAAGTGAGGTCACGCAGCATTCTTCTTTCTGTCTGGCTTATTTTACTCGGCATAATGTCACCTAGGTTTGCCCACGCTGTCCCAAAGGCAGTATCTCCTCCTTAAGGCTGAATAATGCCTCACGGCAGATACACACACACACACCACAAGTTCTTTATCCATCCATGCATCCCATTCACAGACACTTGGGTGGTTTCCACGTCTACCGTGAATGATGCTGCAACGAACGGGCGAGTGCAGATCTCCTCACGAGACAGTGACTTCACTTCCTCTGGGTCCAGACCTAGAAGAGGATGGGTCACGTGGCAGTTCTATTCTTGGCTTCTTGAGGGAGCTCCAGACCACGTTCCATAGCAGCTGCACCAACCTGCATTCCCCCCAGCCATGTGCAAGGGCTCTCTTTTCATCAAGCCCTTGCCAACATCGTGATCTCGACTTTTGGTAAGAGCCGGGCTGAGAGGTGTGAGGCGGCATCTCACTGTGATTTAACTTGCATTTCCTCCACGACCAGTATGCCATTTGTATGCTTGCTCTGGACAAAGGTCCCCTTAGGTTCTTTGCCCATTTGTGGGTTACTTGTTTCTCTGCTACTGATTTGAGTTCCTCATATACTTGAGATGTCAGAGACAAGGTGTGCAAATATTCTCTCCCAAGTCACAGGCTGCCTTTTCGTTTAGCTGGCCACTCCCTGTGCTGGGCAGAAGCTGTTTCATCCGAGGTGGTCCCACTCGTTCATTCTGCTTTTTGTTGACTCTGCTTTTGGTGTCTTATCCAAAAAAACACCGCCAAGACCAATGTCAAGAGGGCCTGCCCCTGCTTTCTTCTAGATCTTCTCATTTACATACCAATATTACGATCCACAGTAAAAATTATTCAAGTCTTTCCTATACCATCAGCAAAATCAGATATTACACAACAAACGTGGATTTGTTCCTTGTGTCCTGGGATCAGTAAAGCCAAGTATTCAAGATTTCAGGGAAGAGGCTCTTCTTGACAAAGTCTGACCCCACAAAACAAGCATACTTTGGGGATTTTACAATTCGTTCACTTATTCCTTTATAATTTATTTATTTAATGCACGAGATCCACGCAAAGCCTACCCGATTAATCCAGTAATAGCTGCTGAGTGTCTATTCTATGCCAGGTACTGTCACACACACTGCACCAACAGTACCTGCCCTCATGAACCTTTTATTCTAACTCAACATTCTTACCCTTGAGGAACTCAGTCTACCGGGGAGAGCCTTAGAAGTGAATGATGATAGCAATTCAGTAAGTGCTGTAGAACAGCATGCAGGAGAGAGCCCAGCTGCTTAGAGAGGCCAGCAAGAGATGTTCAAACGGAATCTCCAACAATCAGCAGACGCCTTCCAACAAGGCAAAGCAAGAAACGCAAAGCCGGCAGCACAACCAAGCAGGGGCAAGTTCACTGTGAACCACAAATCATGTAGGATGGCTGGAGCAGAGGGGCCTTCTGCAGTTCTGTTTTTCGGCTTCTGCAGAGGTGGGTTTTTCCAGGGGAGCAGAGACAGGGGAAGAGGCAATGAGAGCTATGAACTCAACAGGCTCGCAGGGGTCAAAGTCGGAAAGGCTTTGTATGCTACATCAGGGAATGTGGGCTTTGTTCTGCAGTGAAGAACAGACTATCAAATTTTGAGGAAATGCAGTTATCAGATTCACATTTCAGAAAGAGCTCTACAAAGGCCTCGGGAAAACCGAGCACAGACTAGTTTGGTAGGCCATCACCACGATGATCTTTGGGGTAAGTTTTAATCATCTTTGAAAATGAAGGCTAGGCACGGTGGCTCACGCCTATAATCCCAGCACTTTAGGAGGCCAAGGTGAGAGAATTACCTAAGTCCGAAGGTTCAAGACCAGCCTGGACAACTTGGTGAGACCTCACCTCTATAATATATCAAAAAATTAGCCAGGCGTGGTGGTGCGTGCCTGTAGTTCCAGCTACTTGGAAGGCTGAGGCGGAAGGATCGCTGGAGCCCAGCAGGTCGAGGCTGCGGTGGCTGGGAGCATGCCACTGCACTCCACCCTGGGTGACAGAGTAAGACTCTGACTCAGAAAAAAGAAAACGAGGAAGCCAGGCGCGGTGGTTCATGCCTATAATCCCAGCACTTAGGGAGGCCGAGGTGAGAGGACTGCCTGAGCCCATAGGTTCAAGACCAGCCTGGGCAACTTGGCGAGACCTCATCTCTATAAAACATTGTCCGGGCGTGGTGGTGCATGCCTGTAGTTCCAGCTACTTGGGAGGCTGAAGCAGAAGGATCACCTGAGCCCAGGAGGTCGATACTGCAGTGGCTGTGAGTATGCCACTGCACTCCACCCTGGGAGACAGAGTAAGACTCCAACTCAGAAAAAAACAGAGAGAAAGAAAAGGAAAAGGAAAAGAGCTGGTCGGGGCTGGAATGCTGGTGGGTGGGTGGAGGCAGGGGGTGCAATGTGAAATAAGGAGTCAGGGAGGCTTACCAAGCAGCGACCTGGAAGAGGCCAGGCGGTGAGCCCTGCAGAGGCTACATCCCAGCAGAGGGAGCAGCCAAGCAAAGGCCCGGCGGGGTGCATCTGAGGAACGGCAAGGAGGCCAGTGAGGCTGGAATGGAGGGAGGGAAGGAGGTGAACTGGCGAACAGAGAGTGGAAGAGGCCACAGTCGGCCAAGAAGCAGGCAATGCCACACCTGATAGCCACTGGGTCTTTGGTGCTGACTGACTGGTGGGGGCCACTGCAAGGTTTAGAACACAGGAGACTGGAGATCTGACTTGGGTTTTAAAATGGTCCCTGCAGGTACAGTGGCTCACGCCTGTAATCCCAGCACTTTGGGAGACTGGTAGGGAGGATCCAGGAGTTGAAGACCAAATTGGGCAACATAGTGAGACCCCCATCTCTCAAAAAAAAATATTTTTTAGATTAGCTGGGCATGGTGGTTCATGCCTTTGGTCCTAGCTGCTCGGGAGTCTGATGCAGGAGGATTGCTTGAGCCCAGGAGTTCAAGGCTGCAGTGAGGTGTGATCGCAACGCTGCACTCCAGCCTGGGTGACACAGTGAAATCTGTCTCCAACAAAAAGGTCCTTCAGCAGGGCTCGGTGGCTTAGACTATAATCTAAGCACTCTGGGAGGCCAAAGCAAGTGGATTGTCTGAGCCTGAGGGTTTGAGACCAGCCCCAGCAACTTGGCAAGACCTTGTCTCTACAATAAATCAAAAATTAACTGGGCATTGTAGCACGCACCAGTAGTTCCAGCTACTTGGAAAACCGAGGCAGAAGGATCACCAGAGCCCAGCAGATCGATGCTGGGGTGGCCATGAGTGTGCCACTGCACTCCAACTCCAACCTGGGTGACAGAATGAGACTCTAACTCAAAAGAAAAAAAAGGTCCCTCTTGCTGCTATGTTGAGAAAAAACATTCTAAAAACAATTGGAGGAGCGACAATGACCTAGTCAGGGTGAGAGCAGAAGTGACAAGAATAATGCTACACCAACTCTTTTATTTCTTTATTTTTTGAGTTGGGGATCTCACTCTGTTACCCAGGCTACAGTGCAGTGGCACGACCACAGCTCACTGTATCCTTAACCTCCTAAACTTAGGCAATCCTTCCACCTCAGCCTCCCAAGCAGATGGAACTACCAAGCAGATGGCGCACACCACCATGCCTGGCTTAGTTTTTATTTATATTTTATTTTTTGTAGAGACAAGGTCTCACTACATTGCCCAGGCTGGTCTCAAACTCCTAAACTCAAGTGATCCTCTCGTCTCAGCCTACCAACCAGCTGAAACTACAGGTGTGCACCACCACACCTGCTTATTTTTTATTTAATTTTTATTCTGTGTAGAAACAAAGTCTCACTATGTTGCCCAGGCTGGTTTCAAACTCCTGGGCTCAAGCATTCCTCTTGCCTCAGCCTCCCGAAGTCCTGGGCTTGTAGGTGAGAGCCACTGTGCCTGGCCTGCATCTACTTTGAAGGTGCAGCCAATGGGCTGTGCTGATGGAACGAGGGAGGTGGGGTGTGAAGGAAAGTAGAGTCAGATGATGATGGTCCCAGGGCTGGAATAAGGCTGGCTGCAAACAGGGCAGCTGCAGGCGTTCACACCGGGCATACTGGCTATTGGGTCACCAAATGGAGAGGTGTGGGGTGGGGGGAGCTGCATGCATGAGTCTGGAGCCCAGGAGCATGGTCTGGAATGAGGGTCATCGGCGACCTTTTTTTTTGTTTTTTAAATCTCACTGTGTCACCCAGGCTAGAGTGCAGTGACATGCTCACAGCCACCACAGCCTCAATCTGCTGGGCTCAGGCTATCCTTCCATCTCAGTCTTCCAAGTAGCTGGAACTACAGGTGCACACCACCATGCCCAGCTAATTTTTTTATTTATTGTAGAGACGAGATTTCACCAAGGTGCCCAGGCTGGTCACAAACCCCTGGACTTAGGCAATTCTCTCACCTCAGTCTCCCAAAGTGCTAGGATTACAGGCTTGAGACACCATGCCCAGCCTGTCAGCAACCTTTATGAGACCAGCTAATACTAGGAGTTGAAGGCAAAAGCCTGGCTCAAACAGGTTTAAGAGAGAATATGAGTGCAGTGATACACCACTAATGTTCCAGCTATTCAGGAGGCTGAAGCTGGAGGATGGCTTGAGCCCAAGAGTTGAAGGCCAGCCTGGATAACATATTGAAACACCCTCTTACCACCATCCCTTAAAAAGAGACAGTTCAGACACGATGGCTCACACCTGTAATCCCAGCACTTTGGGAGGCCAGGGCAGGAGGATTGCTTGAGATCAGGAGTTTGGGACCAGCCTGGGCAACATAGCAAGACCTTGTCTATTCAAAAAAAAAAATGTAAAAATTAACTGGGTATGGTAGCACGTGCCTGTAGAACTTCCTAAGTGTGCAGTGACATAACTTTCACTCTGGTAAACACTGGATTAGAACTTGATGGAAGTCCCACAGCCAACCTGGAAATCTGTC
>CAUYQG010021177.1:0-45198 GCA_963574415.1 Tarsius wallacei
GGCAGTGCGCCTTGCACCGGTGGCCTCTGCGGCGTGGGCGGGGCCCCGGGTCGCCTCGGGGGCGGCTCCCGTGGCGGCGCGCCCCAGGTGCCCAGGCGTCCGCGGCGTGGGCGGGGCCCTGGGTCGCCTCGCGGCGGAGCGCCCCGGGTGCCCGGGTGGCGGCGGCGGCGCGCCTCGCGCCGGCGGCCTCCGTGGCGTGGGCGGGGCCCCGTGTCGCCTCGGCGGCGGCTCCCGCGGCAGCACGCCCTGGGTGCCCAGGCGTCCGCGGCGTGGGTGGGGCCCCGGGTCGCCTCACGGTGGCGCGCCCCGGGTGCCTGGGCGGCGGCGGCGGCACGCCTCACGCCGGCAGCCTCCGCGGCGTGGGCGGGGCCCCGGGTCGCCTCGGCGGCGGCTCCCACGGCGGCACGTCCCGTGTGCCCAGGCGTCCATGGCGTGGGCGGGGTACTGGGTCGCCTCGCGGCAGCGCGCCCCGGGTGCCTGGGCGACGGTGGCGGCGGCGCGCCTCGCACCGGCGGCCTCCGCGGCGTGAGCGGGGCCCCGGGTCGCCTCGGCGGCGGCGCCCGCAGCAGCCCGCCCCGGGTCCCTGGGGCAGCGGCAGCGCCCGCCTCGGGCCGGCTGCGCCCGCGTCCGCGGCGTGGGCGGGCCCCGGGTCACATCGGCGGTGGCGCCCACGGCAGCACGCCCCGGGTCCCCGGGGCGGCGGCGGCGCTCCTCGGGTAGGCTGTGTCCGCGGCGCTGGCAGGCCCTGGGTCGCCTCGGCGGCGGCGCCCCGGGCCGCCGACGGCAGCCCCGGGCTGCCGGCAGGGGCTGCAGCCGCTTTTACCTCAGGCCTGCTGTAATGCCTCTGTGGTGTCCGTGGACAAGTTCCGTGTGGGGAGCAGGCCCCCGGGAGAGATCTGGAGTCTTTCTGTGTCCTCTTCTGCGGAGGTCTCACAGACCACGCTGCCCGGTCGCCATCTTGGCCCAAGTCCTAATTATTTTAGGTGATAAGTCATTTGCCAAATGTGTTTTATATACACACACACATATATATTTGACTATATATGGCAATACATATATATATTTCATTTCACCAAGCAATTATATATATGTATTTCACCAAACAAATATATACGCATAATTTCATTCAATTTTCACAAGTATTAATCTATTTAATCTTCACAAATAAGGAAACTGAGGCACAGAAATTTTCAGTAACATGTCAAAGGTCACTCAGTGAAAGTGTACTCACGACCTCTACAGTTCAGAGCAGTTTTTTGGTTTACTTCCCTTTGGGGTGGAGGAGTGGGAGGATAACAATAAAATGGAAATCAAAAATTTGGTTTAAGATATGTTAAACTTATGTTACTAGATGTCCAAGTGGAAGTGTCGAGTCAATCATTGTATATGTCTGGAGTTCAGAGAAGACGTTTGCACTGAAGCTAAGGGACTGAATTAAGTCACTTAGGAAATTAACAAAAGAAAAGAGGCCCAAGGACTAAGCCTAGGAACCCAAACATTTAGAGGTTGGGAAGGTGACTAAGAGCCAACAATCTCTCAAGTAGAAGAAACACCATGAGCCTAGACTATCCTAGAGGTCACATGAAGGAAGAGTCCTTAGAAAGAGATCACCCGTGTCATTTGTTAAGAGGTTACTGGGGCCAGGCACAGTGGCTCACATCTATAATCCTACACTTTGAGAGGCTGAGGCAGAAGGTCACTTGAGTGAGACCAGCCTGGGCAACACAGTGAGACCCCATCTCTTTAAAAAATAAAAAAAGGAAAGAGAGTGAGAGAGAAAAAGAGGCACTGACCACTGTATCTGAAATCTACAGGGTGACCTAGCAAAAAGCTGCACAATTTTTTTTATTGTGGAAAAATGCACATAATATAAAATTTGCCGTAGTTTTACCTAACTTTATTACATTCTACAGCTGCTTAGAGATAACCTATAAACAGAAAGAATCTATATAGTTTTTGTTTGTTTTGTTTTATTTTTAGACATTAACAAGAGAAGCTGGCAAGCCTCTCAGAACAAAGTTTTCATAAGAATATATTGGTAGATGGACACGGTTCTCTCAGTTAATCATATTTAATCAACTCATCTAGAAATATTTGGATTCTAGAGTACTGAGTTGTCCTAAAAACATTACAAGCTTACTCTAGAATCTGATTTGTTCATCAATAACCAGTATATCCACTTATGAAAGGGAAGACACCGTCCTAACACATTGGAGACTGATGGAGCTAAATAGACAGGCAGACACTTACCATTGGTGGAAAAAACCCTTCCAGGGTGAGAGCGCTTTGAAGGGTTAGCCAAATCCAGAACCCAGTTCTCACCTTTCCTAGCATAGAACTCCTACAGCAGATGTGACTTGAGAAGACTGACTCTCACTAATCATATTTAAAAGACACCTGAATGAACTAGAAAGAAATTGTTCATTGACAAGACAAGCATCACTAAAAAAAAAAAATGGAAGGCAGATTAATATAGGAAGCAAATCATAGTCATATAGTTGCTTGGTGAAAGTGAAATTTTTCAAAACTGTGTTGGCAACATGATTCTCATGTTCAATGGCATATTTAATGGGCAGCCTTGTCATAATAGCTAGACAGACTTTGGACCAAATAATTCCCTCTTCTGGCAGAGTGGACTCCTGCCATTTTAATCTCTCTAGCTTCTCTTTCTCTTCTCATAAGTGTGCTGAATTTCACTGGACAACTTCTCTGTCCACACCCTTGACTCAAAGAGTGACATGTTCCATGTTCTTGCTATTGTGAACAATGCTGCAATAAAAGTTCTAGAGATCTTCTATACAGCATTATGCTTATAGCTAACACTATTATGTTGTACACTTAAAATTACAAGAGAGTAGATCTTATGTTAATTGTATTTAGCCCACATATAAAACAAGAAAAAGTTATTCCTATTGTGCCATCCCCCCCATTTTTATTGTATAGTTTATACAATAAAAACAGATTCAAATGATAATTTAAGATGATACCATTTTGTTTAAAGTTGATGATATTGTTTTATTGCTATATTTCTAAATCCATGATTTGAAGGACCATTTCCACAAATAATTGTGCGAATATGTCATATATGCAAATATTTTAGAGATGAAAATATAAGTGAAAGAAAGGACTTAAGTAGTAATATACAGTGAATCAAGAAAGCTTCTTTTTCAGAAAATGCATAAAACTTCATATTAGCTTGGATGAAATTCAATCATTACCATCAAGTTAACTTCAAGTCTTAGACTCAATAGTGGTTAAACCTTACAGTTACTAATAATTTGACGGCTACAGTATTAGCATCCATAACATTCACTGGAAGAATGAAAGGGGAAAAAAATTATCGATTCTCCACTAATGATATATGAAAATGTCTACATTGGGGGCAATATTTGCAAATAGACTAAGGGTTACAATCCCTAATAAATAAAAACCATCTAGGCATAAATATTAAAACTAATATACCCATTGGAAAGTGGGCAACATGTATAATAAAAGGAGAAATGCACAATGAGATATCTTACCCTAGTCAGAATGGTTTTTATTAAAAAGACAAAAAATAACAAATATTGCCAAGAATGTGGAGAAAAAAAAACTCTTCTTGTACATTTCCACTCTTGGTAGAAACGTAAGCATGTGTAGCTACTATGGAAAACAGTATGAAGATTAAAAAAAAAAAAAAGATTTCCATTCAACATTCAATCCAACAGTCCCCCTCCTATGTATCTACCAAAGAAAAAGAAATCAATATATCAAAAAGATACCTATAGTTGCATATTTATGGCAGCATTCTTTTGTTATAGAAATGCCAGGGGTTCAGTCAAGGTCCTTTCGCTTGCTGCACAGAAAGTCATTGGCTGACCCAAAAAGTATTGCCAGGAAAGACTTTTTATTTGGATGATTAGCCAAGGAAAACAGGAGATTCCATTTCAAATCTATATCCCTGTCCCAATGAAATCAGGGGTTTACATAGCAGGGTACCTATTTAGAAAACAGGGAATTAGGAGGGTTATGGAAGTGGAGTTGGTAAACAGAAGTTAGGGAGTGGTAAAGACGAATAGTTGATAAACAGGAATTAGGGAGAGGTAAGAAAAAGAAGTTGGTAACAGGAATTAAGGAGGGTACTGGCATCTCACTGTCTAGATGTAGCAATCTGGTTAATTTCAGTTCTTTGATACCACCAGTCTCAGGAGCAGTTTTCTGAGAAAGAAACTCAGATAAGACAAATGTAAGTTTCTTTTCTTTCTTTTTTCCCCCCAATCCATCTTAGGTTAATATTTGTATATGGTAGAGGTAGGAGTCTGAAATGTAAATTTCAAGCTTTAAGACTGAGGTTAATTTCTATGCCTATTCAAAATAAAACCAAACTATAACCATTAGTACTATGTGGAAGTTGGACCGATTTTCATATTCACAATAACAAGATGTGGAATCAAGGTAAGTGTCCATCAACTAATAAATGTATAAATGAAATGTGATACACACACACTGGAATACTATTTAATCATAAAATAATAAAGAAATCTTGTCAGTCATTTTAGCAATATGCATGGAACTGGAGGTCTTTAACTTAAGTAAAATAAGCCAGGAACAAAAAGACAAATATTGCATATTATCACTTACCTACAGACTTTTTTTTTAGAGTATGAACACATAGAAAAGAGTGGAGGAATAGATAAGAAAATGAAAAGGGTGAGTGAGGGTCAGCGAAGGACATAAAAAGTGAATTAAATGGTGCGAACATACAGTAAGATAAAAAAGCAAATTCAACATGTGCTAGCAGGCTAAGATGACTGTACTCATCATCATGACTTGATCACTAAGCTTCATAAACACATAACAAATTTACTGGTGTACCCATAAATTTGTACAAGCAAAAAAAGAAGAAAACATAGTAAGATAAAAGCAAAACATGCTTAGTTTTACTCCTCATATGAGGAATGCCCATTTAGACCTCACTGAATGCCATTTTCCTCAACAATCGATTGGCAATATTAAACTGACAAAACTCTCTGTAAGTGAATCTATGGGAAAGCAGGCACACTTTCTTGAGAATTTGTCTATTCTAGTAAAATTAAAAATGCATATGCCCTTTAATTCAACAACTCTACTCTCAGGATTCCATCTCAAAGACACACTGACAAAATTTGTGAAAAAGTATGGTTATGACTTTTGCATAAAGTTATGACTGTATGCATAAAGTTGCAGAATGATTTATAATAGCATAAGACTAGAACTGCCCAAATGCCTATTCAACCAGAATCTTATTGAATATAGCCCAATAGATCCACACAATGGATGCCATGCAGCTCTAAAAAAGAATGGAGAATATTCTGAGTGGTCTCCAAATTATGTTTTTTTCCCTTGTTCATTAAAGAGATCTAGCTCTATAAAGATACATAAATGTACACATATTTACATACTAACATATATGTATATATCACATATGAAACTGCCTATATAAAATTAATATTGCGTCACAGGGTAAAAGCTGTAGAAGAGACCCAAAACCTGCAACTATGGTTAGAATTTAACAAATATGTTGTTTCTAAGTTCATTTCATGCCAATAGAGGACAAATTGATTATCTTCATATCCTGACCCTTGGGGAGGGGAGAAGCTACCCTGAAAGACTGATTAACATATTTTTCTCTTAAACAATGGACTTAAGACTGCACAGATGGCCTTGAGTTTGACAAAAGCAGAGGTTGAAGGGCAAAAATGACTCCAATCTCCAGGAAACCCCACCTAACGCATACTTTCATCCTAAACTGCCTCTATAATGGCTCACTGTTCCGGGGGTAGTAGTTGATGGTCATGGGACTTGCTTTACTCTGAAACCTAAGAATGGTATTTGAGATATTTTTCAGACTCCGATGGATGAAAGATCCCATGCAGGCCCAAAATACATACCCAGAAATTGGCTCCACTAGTCCTGTGATGCACCTCCCAGAAATTAGTTCTGTCACATGAAGACAGCTTTAACATTCCTCATAAACATCATCAGCCAATCAGCAGTCCTAGACTCCTACCAGCCAAATTCCCTTTAAAAATCTTGGACTCCAAATTCTCAGGGAAGTGGATTTGGGAAATATCTCTCATCCTCTTCATTCAGCTGTGTTGCAATATTAATTCTATCTCTACTGTAACTACTTCATTAATCTTGGTTTTCTAAGAGGTGGATATAAGAACCTGGTCAGGCTGTAATACACATCAGTATTTTAGTAAAGTGTATTATCATCTTTAAAAAATAATAGAGGCCACGTGCGGTGGCTCAGCCTGTAATTCCAGCACTTTGGGAGGCAGAAGTGAAAGAATTGCCTGAGCCCAGGGGTTTGAGACCAGCCTGGGCAACTTGGTGATACCTTGTGTCTACAATAAATCAAAAAATAAGCTGGGCATGGTAGTATGCACCAGTAGTTCCAGCTACATGGAAGGTTGAGGAAGAAGGATCACGTAAGCTCAGCAGGTCAAGGCTGTGGTGACCATGAGCATGCACTGCATTCCAGCATGGGCGGCAGAGTGAGACTCCAACTCAAAAAAATAAAAATAAAAATAAATATTAATAATAATAGAAAGGGCTAGACTGGGGGCAAGGAGTGGCTGAGTCAGCAGACTCTTTGAGGACAGGAACATGCAGTAGTACTTCTCACAGGTAGCTAAGGTGCCCTAGAGTCCCAAGGTGCCTGAGTTTGCCTGTCAGGTTACAGATTGCTGCCAAGTGTCTTATATCTTGGTCGGTAATTCAAACCATTGCCCCAAGCTGCACGGGGCGGGGGGTGGATGGGGGCTCCTTTGGAAACTGGTGTTTCCCCCTGGATGCTTACTGTATGGTCACAACCTGAAGTGCACAGTGCATTTGTGCAGATCCTAATTGAGTGGCTAAGCATATATAAGTGCTTGGTAGAAGGCTTTGGGAAGAAGTTCAAGATCAGCACAGACACAGATGGGAGTGTCACATGGTGAGACATCATCTTTATCTTATGACTTCTGGTGTGAGAAGCTCAAGAAAAGCAAAAAGCCAGACAAATCTAGGGTATAGGGGATTAGAAAGAGGTCAGATCTATAGTCATAAAATATTTTTCTACTGTGTTTTGGTCAATACACACCACAGTAATTTTGAAGCACCAAGGAAACAGATACCACTTTGGATTCAGGTGGAGGTAAAGGACTGCAAGTTTCCAAGCAGACAGTGACACCACTGGCAATCTGAAAGTATGTGCTTTCTAAATTTTTTTTAAAATTCAAGTTGTAAGCTGCTTTGGTGCAACCACACTAGGATCCAGGATTTTGTCACCCTTCATGTCTTGGTTAATTAGCTAATAATTTCAGTGTTTGTTATCAGAGAGAAGTAAAAGAAACCTGTAGATTCTGGAAAAATGACACTGACACATATTCTAATTAGTGAGCTATGGAGGCTGGACTATGTCCCTCTGAAGTGAGTCATAATAAGAATTTTCTTTTTAACATTTGAAATAATTTTTTTATTATAAAAGGAAGACTAACAAAATGTAAAAAAATGTTTAACTTACGGGAAAAAGAGTAGAAGTGACAGTAGTAAAAGCTAAACTTTTAAGAATGCAACTTTGGAACAATTTAAATATTTATATAATTATTAAAAATGCATATTTTAAAGAGAAATATCTAAAACAGAAAAAAAAAGAAAAACCTATGTGTACATCAAATTGCTGGCATGATGACAAGGAGGAGGAAATAATTTAAGCATCCTAGAAGCAGTATGAATCTACTTATGCCAATATATCATAAAGATGAAATAATGCAAAATATAACAAAATTTGAAAATAAAGTCAAAAATATTAAAGTTTTTAATAATGTTGATAGAAATGTTCACTTTTTATTTTAAAACTAAGTTTATATTGGGCAGTCATTTATATCAACCATTTTCAATATACAGATTCAAATATATTTACTTGGATCCCCATTTGAATAGGTTATTAAAATATTGAAACAATCAGAGATATTTGAACATTGCTGGGATGTTTTATTTTATTAAGACAATACATTAAAATAAATAGAATTTAGATATTTCATAGCTTCATTCATGCACATATAAATGTGTATATTTATAATATGTTTATTACACACATATCATAATATAATTCTTAACAGTAAATTACTGCCGATTTTTCATGCTTGGCAAAAAAACTAAACAAACAAGCCTTATACATGCCAATTATGCAAATTTATCATTAAATAAGAATTATAATTAGTTCAATTCTATAAAATGTCCATAAGTAAAGTATAATAAACAATTCTGAAACTCACCCACTTAAAACAACAACAAATATTATTTCTTATGCATCCATGGAGTTAAGCTGATCGAGACTGGACTAGTCTAGACTTCTGCTGACCTCTGTTGGTCATCAGCAGACCAAATCTATGTTGATGGTCTGATTCATCTCTATGTTACAGGCTCTTCATCCTTCCATGGCATGAGTCAATTAGCCTGGTTATGCCATTTTATGACAATGAGAGACTCAAAGGGCAAAAAGACAAGAAGACTTAATTTAATTGTCCAAAACAAACCACAGCAGTCAAGGGTGAAACGCATTCTGTCTCCTTTGTGGAGGAACTGCAAAGATACATGCTTAGCAATAGAATAGAACAGAAAAATGAATAGAAAAGGGTGAGGCAAAATATGGAGACCATTAATGTAATCTGAAAAAGGTATAATATGTATAATTGCATTTTTTTTCTTTTCTTTTCTTTTTTTTTTTAGTCAGAGGCACACTCTGTTGCCCAGGCTGGAGTACAGTGGCATGATCATGGCTTATTGTAGCCTTGACTTCCTGAATTCAGGCAATCCTTCCGCTTCAGTCTCCTGAATAGCTGGGACTACATGTTACAACCATCACATTTGATTAATTTTTTAAAAAAATTTTTTGTAGAGTGAGTTCTCACTATGTTGCTCAGGCTGATTTTGAACTCCTAGACTCAAGTAATCCTGCTTTGGCATCCCAAAGTGCTGGGATCACTGGCATGGGCCACCACAACCCGAGTAGCAATTGCGATTTTTTTTTAAACCTAATATTTTGAAGAAGTCAGTGACATTTTGTAAACATTTACTGAACAAATAGCAAGAAATGGTTAAATGGTGATTATAAAGTAGTACAAGTGAATTGCTAAAGAAAACTATGCAGAAATCATTAAAGGGTTTGGTCATATTTTATATGTCAGCTAAACACTAGCTAGGATTCTAGGAATGACATGGGACTAGAGGAGAGTAAAGAAATTGTTATGGAAAATTAAGTAAATTCTTAGAAAAGTAGATTAACTGGAAGGTCTGTACCTACCTATACTAGGTGGGATAGAAAGCCAGTCTTTAAAAGAAATAAGCAAAATACTTATCTTCTTTAAGGTTAATTGAAAGATAATGATTGGCAGAATGATCTCCTCAAAATACTAAAAATCAAATTTTGGTTTTAATTTGCTTAGTAATGTAGGAGTTCAACTAAAATAATTACCTTTATTTGTATATATTTTTATAAATATTAAATTCTAAAGTCCGAATATTAAACACATAAATTTCAATTTGTTGTATTGTATTGAATATCAATATAACTGAGCATTATTTGTTATTGTGTTTGTTTTTTAAAAACAAAAAGAAGTCCCACAGCAAGAAGTCCTCCATAACTTTCTAATTGTCTGACTTTTTACCTTCAGACATAGAACAAGTCTTCAGGAAACCAATGGTAATCTATAGGACACATTAAAGAGCTTTTTAATGTTAGAAGTGCTCTGCAAACTCACTAGAGATTTGTTTCAAAATTGAGTGTCATGAGCATTTCCTTATCTACTTGAGGACTTCTTTGCATCAACATTTTTCCTACATAGGAAAAATGATGTTTCTCATTGTGGTATCATAGTGAATTTATACTCAGTTTCCCACATTGTACAGCGCCATTATTAAAGGAAGTACAATTGTATTTATAATGATACTATTGAGAGATTTATGTATACTATATATCAAATGGTTAACATAAACATAAATACATATTGTGACATTATAAAGTAAAATTGACTTTTTATGACTTATTTTTGGGTCATTTTCAGTATAGCATTCTGAGTGAGGCATTCCTTACATGGAGAATTGTTAAAAAAATATTAATAAGCAATCAAAAGAGTGAAGACACATTAAAAAGAAAAATTGCCTGTGGTTCAGTTTATACTTAAGAATTCTCAAAATATCTGTCATTAAACATCAAACTTTATATCTAATGCTAATATTCAGTGCCTCTCTTCCTTTTTTGTCTACATTATGAAGCAATGTAGCATTCTGTAGTAGTTGAGTCGGTAAAACGTCACATCAATGAGCATTTAACCTTATTTTTCTTCCTTTTTTCCCCCTCATTCTTCTTCACTCCCAAGGGAAGACATATTGTCTCAAAAAAAATATTTGAAGCTAGCAAAAGATAGAGTCTTTACAGCTTTTGTGTTCTTTTAGGGAAAGGGAATTTTTAGGCGAGGCAAAGCACATTGGATATATGCACTAGAAAGAGCAGACTTTTAAAATCCAGATAATAATTTTAACTGGAAAGAAATTCTCAGGTGGTAGCTAGGAGAAAAGAGAGAGAAAGAGCAAAAGGGACTTAGAATCAAATTTTTTTTAAAGGACTGTGTAGTATATTTAGGGAGATAAAACCTTAGGTTGCCTCATCAAAGTTTTCTAAAACCCAAGTACAGTTCAGAAGTCACAGAGAACAGCAAATCCTGATGGGACCACATTAGAACCTACAACAGATATCTCAGTGAACTCATGTGTAGATTCATGATCAATGCCAGTACCCTTAATTGGCCTTCTTCTCCCTACTGGTATCTTGACGCTGTAAGTTTCTACAGCCATAGCACAACCCCATAGCACAACTTGAGTCTATCCAAAGTAAGGTCAGGGAATTGTTTTTAAAATCTCAGAATCCTCAAATCTGGCACCAGAGTCAATTTCCTTTGTTAATGGAAAGATTTATTTATTATGGTGGCTATTCTAAGAATGACTGAGGCAAAACTTTCCTTTGGAACATCAAATTAAGTATGTGGATTCAAATATTTTTAAAGTAAATTAAGAAAAGTTTATTCATATTGTTGAGTTTGAGGACAATTCTAAGCCCATAATTTTACTTCATTGTAAACACTACAAATATTTAATCTTCCCTATTATATTTATGTAAAATAAGTCTAAGTAGTTTCTTGTTGAATTTTAACCATATTCATGAATAATACCTGTGTTATCCTTCACAATATTTGCATAAAGTTAATGACATTTTAACCCACATGTCAAATACCAACCAAAGTTTTTGAGTTTCATTTCTCATCATCAGTCTATTTTGCTCTTCTTCTTAAATTTCAGTAAATTTCCTCTTTCCCTTTAATGCTAATCTTCTGTGCTTTATCTATTGGGAAGTATTATAACAAATCAGTTTATAATTATCTCTATATATTAGTAGACTCTGAGTTATGATACAAATATTTATTTGGCATGTAACACGTGTTAGGTTTAGCAAAGGTATCTGTTACCATTAGATAACTTTTTTGCTTTCATAAAAGGAAATAGAATTTTGACTCTGAATAGAAGGATATAAATACATATTTGCTACTGAATGAGCAATGAAGGGAATCTGGTCTTATTAGACTGAATCATGAAGACAAACTTCCAAATTTAGACAACTTAAGGTTAGTGTATCAGCTTTTGGTTCACTTGAGTCTATCCAAAGTAAGGTCAGGGAATTGTTTTTAAAATCTCAGAATCCTCAAATCTGGCACCAGAGTCAATTTCCTTTGTTAATGGAAAGATTTATTTAATTTTCAAAATTACCTCAGGCTGAGACTGTACCTTTTTTAATATCTCATTTTTTAATGAGAAAGAAAGGTCTTATTTCTAATGTTCTTCTTTTCATAGGGCCATGGCCTCGTTTTCTTCTATTCAAAATTATTTCTGTTTTAGTAATGATGATGTGTTCTATTTTAGAACAATCAATTTAACATACTTGACAAAAGTACAATAACATCTATTTGACAGTATTGGAAATTGACTACGGCAGTCAGTATTTGAAATGATATGATCTAAGAGAGAAAAATAAAGGGGAGTTAACAACCTATAGCACCTTTCCCCTCTAGGCGTCTCTTATGTAGAAAAAGCTTAGATTGGAGACAGTGATAAGACAAGGTAAATTGTAGAAGTTAAGAGGTTGTGTATCTCACCCGAGTTCTCCCCACATTCATATCATTAAGGAATAAGAAAACATAACATTGAATTATGGGTTGCCAAAGTAGTGAGGACAGGAACAACAAAGATGCTGGAATGAAAAAAAGCAGACTTAGAAGAAGGAGTCTGAATGGCTAAAAGACTGGGAAACAAGGTAAATATTTAAGAATCTCAATGGATCTGGCATTTAACAAATGGAATTTTCAGTTAAATTAGAGAGGTCCTACCTAACACATTACTTCGATTTCCAGTTTGGACTATGAAAGAGGTAAACCTCAGAAATAAATATGAATGGAAAGTCTTCTTAAAGACCAAATTAAAGACTAAAAAAAGGGGGGCTAAAATGGTACAAAAAAAAAATCCCTGCTGCTACAGAGTGAAATATTCTTCCTGAATTAAGTAAATGAGTTTTAAATTATTACCATCATTTATTCATGCAAAAATTTAGCACTTTGCCAAAATTATCATACATATCAGTGTCAAGAGAAAATAATCAAATGCCAAGTGAAAACAAAAATAATAACAGAATCCGAGTTAATCTGGATACTTTAAGTATCAGATTACATTTTAAATAACTCATTGTTATATTCAAGGATAGAGGTATCAAATTTCACTAGACAATTATATCTTATTTTTTAAAAGATAAATTCCAGGGTATAGAGTTGAGAAAATACTTCACAACTCATTTTGAGAGCACAGTATTACCCTAATACCAAACGAAGACAAAGATAGTATATATACACATATATATGAACACAAACTTATGAAATCCTACTTAGCAATGAAAGAGAAATAACATTTGGGAGGATTCTGGGAAAATGACAGAGTAAGAAGCTTTTGGAATCTGTCTTCCTACCTAGACACAATTTAACTGATAGATTTTGTAAGCATTTTAGAACTCTTGATAATATTAAAAACTTGTGACTTCCAGGGGAGGATTGATTGGTAAACTGTGAATAATTTTGGTTATTGTCATTTTTCAGCACAGTAACAGCTACCTCAGCCTCAGCCCCCATTCTCATGTGAGGCTAATGTGCACACGTTTCTTAGCTTGTAGAGGCCAGAGTGGGCAAAAAGAACCTCTCTCCAGATCAGGAATCTGTGCTCTGATTAATGATTGCTGCTTCTGATCATAGAAGTGTCATCAAAGAGTTGAATGCCCACTATTGTTGCATGTTTTTCATTGTTCCGAGGCCCTCTCCCTGTGTGACTTCCACAGAATATAAAGGACCATCACCCCCTCTGTTTTTATCTTTTGCCTCTTTTGAAAAGTAGATATTAAAGAATAGGACCTTCAAAAGTACCTACACATATGGGAAAAACTAGAAAATGAAAATGCATGCTCACGCAAAAGCTACAGGCAAAGAAAACACCTGAGAAGACCTTTACCTCATACCTCATGCTGATCCTGGGCAAAAAGGCAAGCTACAACAAGAAAAAATAATAATAATTTGCATAATAATAAATGGCAGAAAACTTTTGCAAAACAGGAAAATATGATTTCCAGAGTTACCACACTACTAGATTCAAATGTTTATTTTTAAATAAAACCTTCATAAGGCAGTCAAATAAGCAAAAAAGTGCAACACATTTAAAGGGAAAGAAATCAAGAGAAACTTTCCCTAAATGTTGAGACTTCATGACATTTCTGCTAGATCAAGACTTTAAAACATCTGTCTTAAAGATGCTCAAATAACTAAAGAAAGTTGTGAAAAATGACCAGAAAAATGACACATAAACAAAATATAAATACTAATAAAAAGATAGAAAATCTAAAAATAAATTCAAAATAAATTCTAGAGCTAAAAATTATAGTAAAATTAAAAATTCACTAGATGGATTCAAAAGCAAATATGAGAAGTAAAAAAGAAAATTAGAAAATATGAACATAAGACAACTGAAATTGTTGAGACTGAGGAACAGAAAGAGAAAAAAGATTAAAGAACATGAACAGAGCTGAAAGGACCTGTGGTATACTATCAAGAAAACTGGCAGTCGGGCTCGGTGGCTCAGCCTGTAATCCCGTGCTTTGGGAGGCTGAGGTGAGTGGATTGCCTGAGCCCGTGGGGTCAAGACCTGCCTGGGAAACTTGGCAAGACCTCATCTCTACAAGAAATCAAAAAATTAGCCGAGCGTGGTAGCGTGCACCTGTAGTTCCAGCTACTCGGAAGGCTAAGGCGGAAGGATCGCCAGAGTCCAGCAGGTCGAGGCTGAGGTGGCTGGGAGTGGCCACTGCACTCCAGTCTGGGCGACAGAGTGAGACTCCAACCCAAAAAAGAAAAAAAGAAAAAAAAAGAAAGCTAGCCATGCATTATGGAAATCCCAGAAGGAGAGAAGAGAAAGAGAAAGAAACAGAAAGAATATTTAAGTAAATAATGCCTGAAAACACCTCAAATTGATAAAATATATGATTATTAACATCCAATAAGCTTAACAAACCCCAACTATGATAAACTTAAAGAGATCCACATGGTAAACAAACTTTTGAAAGGCAGAGACTTTTGAAAACATCAAGAGAAAAGCAATTCATGTGAGAATTTCTCAATAAGACTGTATATACATAGATTTCCCACCAGAAACTTTGAAGATCAGAAGGCAGTGGGCTGATATATTTAAAGTGGAAAAAAAAATCCACCAAGAATTCTATACCTAGCAAAATTGTCCTCCAAAAATGAGGGAAATCTTGATATATTCCTAGATAACAGAAGCTGAAAAGGGTTCATATCCACTAGAACTGTTCTGTAAGATAAAGCTAAAGAAGATGTTCAGACTAAAATAAAATAACATGACATTATGCAGTAATTAAAAACTGGATAAAGAAACAAATATTTCAATACAGGTAAATGCAGGGCAATTTATAAAAGCTAGCATAATTGTAACAATGGCTTGTAATTATTTATATATATATTTGCTTTCTACATGATTTTAGAAACTAAAAAACTTTGGTCTAAAATTTAGTGCCTTTGTAATATTGGTTTATAATTTCACCTTTTGTTTTCTACATAACTTCATAGTCCAATGCAAGTAGACAAATCATTCATTTATGTTTTAAAAACAAAATGTATAAACATGTAATTGTGTGATGTCAAAAACCTGGCAGGGTAGGGACAGAGTTATTAAAGATTTAGAATTTTGTATGTTATAGAAGCAAACCTTGTTAGGGTATGGACAGACTGGGTGAGGGTGGAGAGACAGGTGAGGCATACAGCACTGCCAGGGCTGGCAACCCAGAGGTGCGTGCTGGGAACCCAGAGATCCGAGTAAATTGCAAAGAATTGCAACACACAAAAAGGTTAAGAAAGAAAAGTTTATTTAAAAGTAAGTTAGAGAGAGAAAGAGACGGGAGAAAGAAGATTCACCTCCCCAAGGTGGGAGAGGGGGACCAAAGCCAGGAAGCATGGTGACAGCCATGGCTCAAAGAGCACATGGTCACACCAGACTCTAGCATGGCAATGGCCCTTGGTTGCTTGTGGTTGAGTCCTTTTAACCATTCTCCTAGATGGGGAAGAATCATTAAGGTGATTGGTTGGTGGTCTGCTTCCATATCACCACAAAGGGGCAGGTGAGTGCAGGTACTGATGGTGTCAGGTAATGGACAGCAGGCAGATGGGTGGGTTAGTCACATGATTGCTGCCATGGTGGGACTTCTTTGTGTCATGTAGGTTAGCCCTGGTGGGGGAGTGATTCCTGCAAGAGACTTGTTAGACATCTGCAATTCACAAATTCCTTGATCAAAGGTGGGGTGGTCGTTTGGGCTGTCCTGATTTTGTATCTGAAGGAGATTTACCTAGAGAGGATGGGATAGGCTGCTGTTTGTCCTGCAGTAGAATGTCTGAATGCTTCCTAATCGCTATGCTGAGGCAAAAAGACTAAAGAATAAGCTCAGATTCTTTTAGGTTTCTTTTTTTTTTTGTTTTGAGTTAGAGTCTCACTCTGTCGCCCAGACTGGAGTGCAGTGGCCGCTCCCGGCCACCGCAGCCTCAACCTGCTGGGCTCCGGCGATCCTTCCGCCTCAGCCTTCCGAGTAGCCAGAACTACAGGTGCGCGCTACCACGCCCGGCTAATTTTTTTGATTTATCGTAGAGATGAGGTCTCGTCAAGTTGCCCAGGCGGGTCTCGAACCCGCAGGCTCAGGCAATCCACTCACCTCAGCCTCCCAAACGCGCGGGATTACAGGCTGAGCCACCGAGCCCGGCTTCTTTTAGGTTTCTATAGGCACCTTTCAAATCTCATATGAATTAAAATTAGGGTGTTGTAACTTTAGGATGTTAAATATAATTCCCATGGTAGTCACAAATAAAATATATGTAAAACATATACAAAAGAAAATAAGAAAGTTAACTATTTAACTATTAAAAAATTAATTAAATACTAAGGAATGCAGAATTTTAGAAACTGAGGAACACAATAGCTATAAGGAACATAAAAAAATATCAAAATGACATTAAAATTATTTCTTGTCAATAATTACTTTAAACATATGTAGATTAAACTCTCCAATGAGAAGATGGAGATTGAGAGAATGGATAACAAACATGATCCAACTATCAGCTGTCTACAAGAGGTTCACTTTATAAATACATTGAAAGTGAGAACTAGTAGAGTGAGGATGGTGATGGAAGTAGTGAGAGTGTGAGAGTCTCTTCAAAGGTGAATGTTCATAAAGACAGTCTGCCTGAGTGGGGTGTGTGCAAGTGGGTGACTGAAAAGTCTGTCTGATGGGACACTCAGGATCCAGCACCTGGAGCTCCCCTCCAGAGGTGGCTACAACTCACCACTGCCCTGACTTCAGAGTCCCCAGTGCATAGGACCATCTGCCATTCTTGGGGGTTTCTTGGGCGAAGGTCGTAGTGATCAGTTGTTCTTCAGCAACTGGCACCTGGCCCAAGCCACCACCTGTGGCAGCAGGCTGGGCACTGGAAATGGGAACTGTGGAGAAGTTGTGGCAAGAAATCTGAAGCTGAGCCCTGCTGCCAGTGAGGAGACTTGACTGCCACCATTTTACCTGTGCCAGAACCAGGCAGAGACATGTGTTGATCTGCCCAACCTGAGACCCAAAGTCAATCTCTGCACCTCTCTGGTATCAACCATTGCTGACCCAGAGAGAAATTTTCAGGAACATACATGAAGAAACAGATGCCCCACCCCCAAACTGGACTGGGCACAGATACATCTGATATGAGTGGGAAACTTGGCAGCAGCAGCAGTAGTGGAAGAGCTGGGGTATTCCAGATCTAATTCACCCTCTTCCCACAGCAGTCCATGAGTCATCTGACACACACTAAAAGAAACTGATCAGCCTGCACCGAGAGTGGAAGGGAGGGGCTGGAGACCAGAACCTGTTCTTTACTGTAGTGGCAGCCAAAAGTAGCAGCAATGTTTGGGAAAGAAACCTACAGTTCATCAAATGTCAATAGAGGGATTCTTTCTTTCTTTCTTTCTTTCTTTCTTTCTTTCTTTCTTTCTTTCTTTCTGTTTTTGTTTATATTTTTGTACTTTTGTTGTTGTTGTTTTTAGTTTATCTGCTTGTGTAAGGGTATTTTTGAGGGTAAGTGCATCATCAAGTTTTTCTGTTTATATGTTTGTTCATATATTTTTCTTTTTTGTTGTTTTTGCTTCTTTGTTTATTCACTAGTTGGTGTATCTGTCTATTTTCCTCTTCCTTCTTCTCTCTTCATCTTCCTGTTGTCTCCCTTCTTCCTTTTTCTGTTCTTTTCCTTTTTCTATTCTTATTTTGCTTTCAGGGAGCATACATATGCACCCACCACATGAACAGATTGTAAAGTGATGGGAAGTGAGTTCCAAAGGAACCAAACACCTGTAAGAGGATACAATGATCTGCAGTTAACTTCTGAACCAGAGCTCTCCCCATCATACTTTAATCAGATCTCAAAACTGCAAAAAGCTCAGTCACCCATCCCCAGTCCAGCTTCAAAATTAAACAAATCCAGAGGATCTACATAGAGAATTATAAGGGATTGAGCAAACAGAGGTGAAGGTTATCTTGCCTATCACTGAGCAATGGAATTAAAGAAGAGGGAAAAACATGAAAGAAAACCATCACATGAAGAAGAGCCAAAGGAACACCACAGGCTCCATCCAGAATTCTGGGAAGACAGCACATGAGAACACAGGCTTTGGAGCTCTAATGATGAAAAGTCCCAAGAACAACTTATCTCAAACCACAAACCCAGATAACAAGATATTAATAGAGGGAATGAATACAAATGAGGTGAGATAAGAGGAAAGAATGAAGGAGTTGATAACTGAGATGACGACAACAAAGATTACAGCAAATGAAATAAATAAAAAACTGACAAGCATGGAAAGCAGAATTAACCAAGCAGAAAAAAGAATCTCAGAGCTTGAGAAACAAAATATGTAACTAACATAATGGTTAAAAACATAGAGAGATATGTGCATTTATAGCAAGAGGCTGAACATATGATTAATTGGCACGTCTGAGGCAGATAGAGAGACAGAGATCACCCTGGACCAAACATTCCATGAAATCATCCAAGAAAACTTATCTCATCTCATGAGAGATGTGACCATTCAAACACAATAGATTCAGAGAACTTCTGTAAGGCATCAATTGAGAAGATCAATTCCTAGACATTGTAATTCACTTATACAAAGTAGGTATAAAAGAAAAAATCCTAAAGGCAGCAGATGAGAAAGGTCAGACTTCCTACCAGAAAGATCAATTAGAATAGCAGGAGATTTATCTACAGGAACACTAAAAGAAGAGACTGGAGTCCCATCTTCAAAGTTCTCAAAGATAAACAATTCCAACCGAGAATTTTCTACCGAACTAAACTAAGCTTCATTATTACAGAGAATTTAAACCTTTCCTAGACATTCCTAAGAGTTTATGCTGCCTCCAGAAATGCTTAAGAAAGTATTAAACACAGAAAAGAAAAAAAAAAGAATGGCCATTATCTTCCCAAAAGTGCAGGAAAAGTATTGAAGATACACATATGTATCAACCCAAAAAGCAAAAGAAAACCAACAAATAAATAAACAAACAACAACAAACTCTATAAAAAACTCATGACAGGGAAAAACTTTCACATCTCAATAATTAGCCTGAACATGAATAGACTACATGCACCACTGAAAAGACATAGACTGGCAAACTGGATACAATAGCATGACACAACAATATATTTTCTCCAGGAGACTCACCTCACCAGAATGAACACAGACTCAAAGTAAGAGAAGGGAAAATAAATTTTCAGGCAAATGGAACACAAAAGAAAGCAGGAATTGCTATCTTAATATCAGAAAAAAAAATATCCTTTAAGGTATCAAGAATTATCAAAGAAACAGACAGTCACTACATAATGATAAAAGGATCAATCAATCCATAAGAAATATCCATCCTAAATATATATGCACCCAATATAGGATCACTAACTTTTACAAAGTATATTCTAGGTAAACTAAAGATATTGACTCTAACAGTATCATAGCTGGGGATGTGAATACCCCATTAACAACCCTAGATAGATCATTGAGGCAAAACATTAACAAGGAGATCCAGAACTTCAACTTGATGCTTGACCAAATGGACTTGATAGATGCCTATAGAACAGTCTACCCAACAACCATGGAATATACATTCTACTCATTACCACATGGAATGTACTCCAAGGTCGACCACATCCTCAGCCATAAATCAAGCATAAACAAATTACATGAGATTGAAATACTGCCATGCACCTTCTAAGAATAAAATTAAATATCAACACCTACAAAGCTCCCCCCAAATCCACAAAGATATGAACATCAAACAGCATGATGCTGAACAACTCCTGGATCAATATGGAAATCAAAGCAGAAATTAAAAGATTTTGGGAAACAAATGAAAATAAAGACACAACTCTCCAAAACCTCTGGGATGCCACGAAGGCAGTACAAAGAGGGGAGTGCATTTCTTTACAAACATACCTCAAGAAAATGGAAAGTTCACAAGTTAGCAGCCTAACAAATCACCAAAGACAGCTGGAACAAAAAGACCACCAAAACCTTAATTTTAGCAGAAGAATCCAGATAACCAAAGTAAAAATCCAAATACAGGACATAGAAAGACAAAAATATCATAGAAAAAAAATCAGTGAAAAAATAACTGGTACTTTGAAAGGATAAACAAGATTGACAGACCCCTAGCCAGATTGATGAGAGAGAGAGAGAGAGAGAGAGAGAAAGCCCAAATAAACACAACCAGAAATGCAAGAGATCAAATCACAACAGACCCTGAAGAAATACAAAAAATTATCAGAGATTACTATGCACATCTATATGGAAACAAACTTGAAGACCTAAATGAAATGGGGGACTTTCTGACATCACATGACCTCCCAAGGTTGAAACAAGAAGAAACTGAGACATTAAATAGACCTATTAGGCCAATAATGACTCAGGATTTCAACACTGTAATAAAAAACTACCTATACAAAAAGTCCTGGACCTGATGGCTTTCCAGCAGAGTTCTACAAAACATACAAGGAGGAGCTGTTACCAATTCTATTGAAAGTATTATAGGCAACTGAAAAGATAGAACTCTCCCCAAATCATTTTATGAAACTAAAATCACACTGATAACCAAACCAGGTAAAGATTCAACAAAGAAAAAATGACAGGTCAAATCCCTGATGAACATAGATGCAAAAATACTCAGCAAGATTCTAACAAACCGGCTCCAACAACACATCTCAAAAATCATCCACCACGAGCAAGTAGGCTTCATCCCCAGAATGCAGGGTTGGTTCAACATCTGCAAGACCATGAATGCAATTAAACACATCAAGAGATGTAAAAATAGGAATCACATGATTTTATCATTAGACACAGTAAAAGCTTTTGATGAAATTCATCATCCCTTTTTGATAAAAACCCTTGAACACCTAGACACAGAGGAAATGTACCTCAAAATAGTAAGAGTCATCTATACTAACCCATAGCCAACATATTGCTAAATGGACAAAGTGAAAGCATTTCCCTTGAAAACTGGAACAAGACAAGGCTGCCCATTTTCACTCCTCCTGTTCAACATAGTGTTGGAAATCATAACTAGAACAATTAGACAAGAGAAGGAAATTAAGGTATCCAAATAGAAAAAGAGGAAGTCACATTATCCCCCTTTGCTGGGGAATCTGTCAAAAACCTTCTTGCATTGATAAAAAAAACTTTGTCAAAGTCTCAGTGTAGAAAATTAACATGCAAAAGACAGTAGCATTCTTACACACCATAAACAAATAGGCAGAAAACAAAATGAAATGCACAATCCCATTCACAAAAGCAAAAACAACAACAAAATGAAATACCTCAGCATCTTCCTAACCAGAGAAGTGAAAGACTTTTACAATGAAAACTACAAAACATTGCCCAAAGAAATCAAAGATGACACAAACAAATGAAACATATTCTATGTTTATGGATTAGAAGAATCAACATTGTTAAGATGTTCATCCTACTAAAGGCAAGCTACAGATTTAATGCAATACCCATTAAATTACCAACATCATTCTTCTCAGACCAGGAAACAGTAGTACAAAAATTCATATAAAACATAAGTGACCAAAAATAGCCAAAACAATCCTCAACAAAAGAAACAAAGTGGAAGTATCACACTCCCTGACTTTAAACTTTATTATAAGCCTACAGTAATCAAAATAGCCTTTTATTGGCACAAGAACAGGAATATAGACTAATGGAACAGGATAAAGATTCCAGAGGCAAACCTCAACTTTTCTATCAACGCATCTTTGACAAAGCTTCCACTAACAAACACTAGGGAGAGAACTTATTCAGTAAATGGTGTGGGGAACACTGGTTGACCACATGTAAAAGGTTAAAACAAGACCCCTACCAATCGCCATACACAAAAATTAACTCTAGATGGATCAAAGGCCTAAATGTAAAGCCTCAAACTATAAGAACCTTAGAAAATGCAGGAGTCGTACTACAGAAATTTAAACTGGCAACCAATTCCTGGTCAAAACCCCAAATGACCCTGCCATAAGAGGTAAATAGACAAGTGGGACCTCATCAAACTGAAAAAGTTCTGCAAAGCCCAAGAAATCATCAAGACAGCAGGGAGACAGCCCACAGACTGGAAAAAAAAAATATTTGCCAACTGTATATATGACAAAAGCCTAACATTAAGAATCTACAAGGATATTCAAACATGCTGGAAAAAAAAATACTGTTAAAAAGTGGGCAAAAGATATGAATACATACTTCTCAGAAGAAGACATATGAGCAGTCAACAGATACATGAAAAAATGTTCAGGCTCACTAATTATCTAATAATTGCAAATTAAAACCACACTAATTCCAGTCACCATGGCCATCATCAATAACTCAAAAAGCAACAGATGCTGGAGACGATGCAGAGTAAAAGGAACACTTCTACACTGTTGTACAGAGTGTAAGCTAGTACAACCTCTGTAGGAAACAGTGTGGAGCTTTCTAAGAGTTTCAAAAATCAACAACATATGAAAAACTTACAAAGAACATCATACTCAAAATATTTTATTTAAAGTTTTAACATTTTACTGAAAGTTCTAAACACAATAATTCACTAAGGAGAAAAGAAAAAATACATCTTCATTAGAAAAGAGAAGTAAAATTATTTCTGTTAGCAGATAATATCATATTTCATGTACGAATTTGTAAAGATTCCACTATAAAACTTAGAATTAATTCATAAATTCGTCACAGTAGTAGAATACAAAGGTAGCACGTAAAAATGAGCTGCCCTCTTATAAACAATAAACTATCTGAAAATAAGACTAGAAAGCAATCCTCTAGCTTTGCTCATTTCTGAAGCTGGGCTGTGGTTTGGGGACTGTACTTTTTTTCTTTTTGCAGTTTTGAGATTTAATTGAGGGAGAAGCTGTGATTCAGAATCTATCTGCAGATCCCAGTATATACCAACAGGGGTACGAATACCCTGAAACCTACTTCCCACTGCCTTGCAATCTGTCCATGTAGTGGGGGAATAAATTTGCTCCCTGAAAGTAAAATGGGGTAAGAAAAAGGAAAAGAATGGAACAGGGGAGGGGGGAAGAGGAAGGTGGAGAGGCTCTGCAGGAGAGATCTGATTAGAGAAAAAATTACAGAGCCTGCCACAAGAGGACAGCTTTTTTGTTTGCTTGTTTGTTTTTTGTTTTGTTCTGTTTTGTTTTCTAAAGTTTTCAATTATTTTTAATATTTAAAAATGTTCTGACTGTTCATTTATTTTAAAAATATTTTTCCTTTGTGCATGAATATTTATGTGAGGCTTTGATCTGAAACCCCCCAATTTTTTTTGTTTTCTATTTCTGTTACTTTCTTCTATTTGTCATTCTCTGTTTATGTGTGTATGTGAATGATTGAGTGTTCATTTTTTATTTTGTTGTTGGTTTTTGCTCTTTTGTTCTTCTGGGTTTTTTTATATATTCATTTTTTATAGTTTAAAGAATGTGTCAATATATGTGTGAGGGTTCCACCTGAATCACCCCCCCCTTTTTTTTTTCATTTTTCTTATTCTCACCCCTTCAGTCTTTTTATATTCCTTCTTTATTCACTATGTACTAGGCAAATGTGTGTTTTTAGTTTTCTTAGGGTTTTTTGATGTTGTTGTGGTTTGTTTTGTTTTACTTTGTTGTTATTCCAGATTGTTTTGTAGTGTGTGTTGGTTTCTGCTTTGCATTGTCTTATAGACTGGTGGTGGGGAGTGGATCTTAGGGAACACATACCACAATAAGGGAATATTTTAATTTGCAAGTAGCATCTAGTTCCTAGCACCCCATCCCCCACTTTACTAGGATTTCAAAAACTACAAGAGACAGCAAAGCTTCCCATCCACCATCCTATTTCAAAATATAACAAATCCAGGGGCTGAATCAGGGAAGAATAGAGGACTGAGCAAACATCAGAAGGGAAAGCCTCTCCCAATGACACTGAAAAATAGAACCAAAGAAAAAAACAAGAGCTCTCTCACAAATAAGGAAAAGTCAAAGGAAGATCTCAGGCAATTCCAAGTCTACCAAAGGAAAAAACTCCTGAGAAATCAGACCTCATTGCCCAAACAATGGAAGTCACCAACAACTGGCCCAGAATACGAGAGGGATCAGTGAATGGTTGGAAAGAGTGAATAAGACCAGATGCAACACTGAAAGAACTTGTAACAGAGATTCTGGCAATAAAAAAATTCATCCAGGAAACAAATAACAAGATAACAAGTATGGAAAGCAGAGTTAATCTAGCTGAAGAAAGAATCTCAGAACTTGAAGACCAGAACATGGAATTAACCGATCTGTAAAAAACACAGAAAGAAGACAAAGAAAGAACGAACAATGCCTACAAGAAATGTGCAATTATAACAAGAGGCCAAACCTACACTTGATTCGTATCCCAGAAGAAGAAAGGGAAAATGAGAACAACTTGGAACAAATATTCCAGGAGGTAATCCAAGAAAACATTCCCTATCACACCGGGATGTAACCAGCCAAGCACAAGAGACACAGAGAACCCCCACAAGACATCAAATAAGAAGACCAACCTCAAGACACATAGTAATTTGCCTACAAAAAGTAGGTACAAAAGAAAAACTACTAAGGGCAGCAAGAAAGAAAGACTATCTACTGGGGAAAACCAATCAGAATAGTAGCAGTAAACGTATCAGCAGAAAGACTACAAGCAAGAAGGAACTGGAGTCCTATATTCAAAGCCCTCAAAGGTAAACAATATCAACCAAGAATTTCCTATTCAGCCAAGCTCAGCTTCATCAGTGATGGAGAATTAAAATCCTACCCAGATATTCAATCCCTAAGAG
Source organism: Tarsius wallacei (assembly GCA_963574415.1). NCBI lineage: Eukaryota > Metazoa > Chordata > Mammalia > Primates > Tarsiidae > Tarsius > Tarsius wallacei. Next base: position 25,043 of record CAUYQG010021177.1, read on the forward strand.
ATTATGCAGTTTCCAGACAGCTCTGCAGGAGACACTTAAAAAGGTATTAAGCACAGAAGAAAGAAAAAAAAAAAAAACAAAGAATGACCACACACTTCCCAAGATAACAGCAGAGCACAGAATTAACAGAGAATACAGTGCAACAAGAAACTTGAAAACACACACATACATTAACCCCAAAGCCAAAAGAAAAGAAATAAACAAAGAAAAACTTTATAAGACCCTCATGACAGGCATAAGCAATCACATTTCAATAATCAGCCTAAATGTCAATGGACTAAATGTACCATTGAAAAGACACAGAATGATGGGTTGAAAAAGAAATAATGACCTCATTATTTGCTGCATTCAGGAAACTCATCTCACTATAAGGGACACACACAGACTCAAAGTTAAAGGATGGAAATGAGTTTCCATGCAAATGAATCACAAAAGAAGGCAGGAGTTGCAATCTTAATATCACACAAAACAAACTTTAAGCTCTCAAAAATTAAAGATGCAAAAGGACACTACATGATGACAAAAGGTTCAATCCATCAACAGCAAATATACATCCTAAACATATATGCACCCAACACAGGAGCACTGGTATTTATAAAGCAACTACTAAATAAACTATAAAAAAATTGACTCTAACACTATTATAGCTGGGGACTTGCTATTATATCAGTGAATACCTCACTGAAAGCTATTATAGCAGTGAATACTCCACTGGCAGCCCTAGATAGAGCATCAAGGCAGAAATCAACAAGGAGATTCATAACCTAAACTTGATACTTGACCAAATGGACATAATAAATACCTACAGATTATTCCACCCAACAACCACAGAATATACATTCTACTCATAACCACATGGAACATACTCCAAGATCGGTCACATCCTTGGCACTAAATCAAGCATAAACAAATTCCACAAGGTGGAAATCTTGCCATGCACATTTTCAGACTACAGTGGAATAAAAATAAATATCAAAACCAACAACATTTCCCTAAAGCCCACAAAGACATGGACACTAAACAGCATGATGCAGAACAATGACTGGGTCAACACTGAAATAAAAAAAGAAACTGAAAAATTCCTGGAAACAAATGAAAATGAAGAAACATCTTACCGAAACCTCTGGGGTGCCATGAAATCAGTTCCAAGAGGGGAATTTATATCTCTATGAGCACACATCAAGAAAATGGAAAAATCACAAGTGGAGAGCCTAACAAATCACCTAAGGGAACTGGAAAGAGAAGACTACCAAAACCCCAACTTTAGCAGATGAATGCAAATCACAAAAATAAGAACCCAAATACGGAACATAGAAGACAAAAATATCATAGAAAACATCAACAAAACAAAAAGCTATTTCTTTGAAAGAATTAACAAGGTTGATGGGCCCCTAGCCAGAATGACCATGAAAAAGAGAGAAAAACCCCAAATAAACACAATCAGAAATACAAAAGGTCAAATCACAACTGACTCCGAAGAAATACAAATGATTATTAGAGATTACTATGTACACCTATATGGAAACAAACTTGATAACCTAGATGAAATGGAGGACATTTTGATATCACACAACCTCCCAGGTTAAAATAAGAAGACACTGAGACACTAAATAGACCAATAAAAACCCAGGAAATTGACTGTCACATGAAAACTACCTACCAAAAAAAGCCCTGGACTGGATGGAGGAGCTGATACCAATCCTATTGTAAGTATTCCAGGCAATTGAGAAAAGATGGAATTCTCCCCGAATCATTTTGTGAAGCTAACATCACACTGATACCCAAACTAGGTAAAGATTCAACAAAGAAAGAGATCTACAGGCCAATATCCCTTATGAACATAGATGCAAAAATCCTCAACATGATTCTAGCAAATTGGATAGAAAAACACACCTCAAAAATCATCCACCATGACCAATAGGTTTCATCCCCAGGATGCAGGGCTGGTTCAACCTTCACGAAACCATAAATGTAATTAAATACATCAACAGAAGTTAAAACAAGAACCACATGATTATCTCACCAGATGCAGAAAAAGATTTTGATAAAATCCAGCATCCCTTCTTGATAAAAACACTCAAACACCTAGATATAGAAGGAACATTCCTCAAAATTGTAAGTGTCATCTACAACAAACCCACAACCAACATACTGCTAAATAGACAGAAGCTAGAAACATTTCCCCTGAAAACTGGAACAAGACCAGTCTGCCCACTCTTCCACATCTTGTTCAATATTGTGTTGGAAGTCCTAGCTCAGGCAATTAGATGAGAGAAAAATATCAGGGGTATCTGAATAGGAAAAGAGGAAGTCAAGTTATCCCTCTAGCTGATGATATGATCCTATACCTTGAAACTGCAAGAGACTCTGTCAAAAACCTCCTTGCACTGAATAAAGACTTTGGCAAAGTCTCAGGGTACAAAATAAATGTGCAAGATGGTTGCATTCCTATACACCACCAACAAACAGGCAAAGACCCAAATAAAAAGCACAATTCCATTCACAATAGCCACCAAAAAAATGAAATATCTTGGCATCCTCCTAACTAGAGAAGAGAAAGACCTTTGCAATGAGAATTACAAAACACTGCTCAAAGAAATCCAAGAAGACACAAACAAATGGAAAAATATTCCATGTTCATGGATAGAAAGAATCAATGTTGTTAAGATGTCTATCCTACCAAAGGCAATCTACAGATTCAACACAATACCCATTAAGTTACCAACATCATTCTTCTCAGACCTGGAAATGACAATACAGAAATTAATATGGAAACATAAATGATGATGAATAGTGAAAACAATTCTTAGCAAAAGAAACAAAGCAGGAGGTATCACACTTGCTGACTTCAAAATTTACTATAAGGCTACAGTAATCAAAAGAGCGTGGTATTGGTACAAGAACAGTCACATAAACTAATGGAACAGGATAGAGATTCGAGAAGCAAAGCCTCATTTCCTCAACCAACTCATCTTTGACAAAACTTCCAATGACAATCATTGGGGAGAAGAGAACCTATTCAGTAAATGGTGCTGAGAAAATTAGCTGACCACATGCAGAAGATTGAAACAGGACCCCTACCTATCACCATACACAAAAATTAACTGTAAATGGACCAAAGACCTAAATGTAAAACCTCAAACTATAAGAATCTTAGAAAATTCAGGAGACACCCTTATGGAAATTGGAACCAGGAACCAATTCCTATTCAGAACCCTAAAGGCCAATACCTTAAGAAATATGACAGACAAGTGGGACCTCATCAAATTAATGAGGTTCTGCAAAGCAAAAGAAAGCAGGAGACAGCCCACAGAATGGGAAAATATATTTGCCAACTGTGTATCTGACAAAGGTCTAACATCTAGGATCTACAAGGAACTCAAACTCAAACTCTCCGGGGTGGGGGGTGGGGGGTGTGGGTGTTGGGGTGAGGGTAGACAGCCCTATTAAAAAGTGGGCACCTCAAGCATTTTATAGTCGAGATGTTGATGTTCAGTCAAAAAAGTTGAGAAGGCACTGCACTAGATGACTTAGGACACAAGTTTTCTGTCCCCTGCCTGTTGAGCAGCCATGTCATCCTGCCGCCAGTGTGCCTACCTGTCCCTCACTGACCAGTTAGAGTTGTGATTCTCATAGTGCTATGGATGTGGACATTGTATTTTCAAAGTTTATTAAAATTATGTGTGTTAAAAATGAAAAAATAAGTGGGCAAATGGCATGAATAGACACTTCTGAAAAGAAGATATACGGGCAGCCAACAGACACATGAAAAAGTGCTCAGCCTCACTCATCATCAGAGAAATAACAAATCAAAATCACACTGAGATACCTCCTAACCCCGGTAAGAATGGCCATCATTAATAAAACAAAAAACAACAGATGCTGGCAATGACGTGGAGAAAAAGGAATGTTTCTACACTGCTGGTGGGAATGCAAACTAGGCACAATCTCTTTGGAAGACAGTGTAGCGGTCTGAAATAACTAGAAATTGATCTTCCATATGACCCAACAATTCCCCTATTGGGAATATGCCCAGAGGAACTCAAATCATTTTACAAAAAAGATACCTGCACACATATGTTTATTGCAGTTTTATTCACAATAGCAAAAACACAGAACCAACCATGTTGCCCACTGAAATTGAACTGGATTAAAAAAGTGGTACATATACACAATGGAATATTATGCAGCCATAAACAAGGACAAACATATGGACTTTGCAGCAACTTGGATGGATTGAGTCGATCATATTCAGTGATTTATCATAGAAACAAAGAACAGAGTACCATATGTTCTAACTCATAAGCGGACCTTGAACAACTATAATACTACAAAAAAGCGATTGGCAGTAGTGAGAAACAGACACAGGAGGAAGGGTGGGATTAGTAGTTGAGGGAAACTGCTAGGGGAGGGAGGGGCATATCTGCATAATCAACATTTGTATACCTAACCCTGAATTGTACCCCACATCTTTACAATAAAAAAAGAAAAGAAAAAATATTACCACAATTAAATTATTCTATAAAAAAAGTTAAGGAAAAACTTTAAGAAATTTGGAAAAGAGATGGAGAAATTATATGATGAGGAGAAAGAGATGAAGAAATTAATATGATATTTTTAGAAAAAATATAAAGTCAGTAGGGAAAAGCAATGTTGGAAGAAATAACAGCAGTAGCTTTCTCAGAGTTGAAGAAAGGGAACACTCAGACTCATTGTTTAGAACCATGTTTAATATTAGGGCTACAGAGATAGACTATATCAAGCATCATTCTTTTGGTTGTGCTGGGGCCTATGTGGAAAGTATTCCTTCATAGAATAGTCATTCCAAAAATTGTCATCTACTATCAACTTTTTTCTCCAGGTTCTGCTCTCATTTACCCTACATAAAATTTGTACTTTAGATCTAGCCTACTTTTCTTAGCTTATTCCATTATTATCCTCATCTTAACAAATTTACTTTTCAGAGTTCTCAACTACCTGTAAGTAATCAATTAAAAATGCATCAATAAATCAATAAATATGAATACATCAGATTAAAGCAGTAAATGTAACATTTGGTAATCCTGTTAAGAAAAATCAGAAGCATTTTAGGAATAGAATAAGTATCTGGGCTGAAAAGGAGAGAAAGGTTCTCAAGTATTCTAAGAAATAGCAAACATCACATTGACTCATCTCATCTTATAAATTATTGAACCAATAATAGTATATTTTACACAGATATAGCCCAACTACAATTATGTAGTTTGTCATGAAGTGCTGAAAACGACACCTATTCAAATGTTCATATACACACACACACACACACACACACACACATCTATGTATTTACATATGTATCTGGGACTTGATAAAAATTAATGAGCTTGTTTGTGCCTTGAGAATTTCTCTTTTTAAAAATTTTTTCAGTATTTGCCTTTGTAAAAATCAAATCATTTTTTAATATAGAATGCTATCATACCAAGGTTAAAAGAGTCTTTAAAAGGATTGTAGCTACCCATTCCTTAACATTCATCAGGAAGTAGACTTAGGTTACTCTTTTGATAACTATATATTGCTTAAGAAAATAAAGTGTACTTTATAGATACAGAGATTCCAACAATGGGGTAGGACTAGATTTTCTGTTATAATATACCTCTAAATTCTTGTACAGGAAAGAGTTGGATACATCATTTTTAAACCATAGTCATCACTTTTTCTCTCATATTTCTTAAGATTAGAAGAGTTAGGAAAATAGATGTACTTTACTCCTTCAAGGTCACATTCAAATTATCTATCATGATCTTTTAATTATTATAATATGCTATTCTAAGACTAAAATTGAATATAAAAAATTGGAAGCCATTTTAAATATACTTTTATTATTTCACCCATTTTTTCACATATATTTAAAGTCTACTATGACTAGGTCATAGGGCTATAAAGGTGAATGGAAAATGTCCTTTTTTGAGTTTTGAAAATCTGGAGTGTGAACCAAATTGGAACATACACGTGTATATTAGAGTTTCAAAGGGGATCTCTGAGAAATACAAGTACAATGTTATAACAGGGAGAATATAAACAATTAGACAAGGCATCATATTGGATATACTAGATAGAAGGTTCATCAGATTGAAAAAGAGGCTCTGAGAAGGATATTACATTCCAGAAAGAAAAGTGAGCATAGAAAGAATGCAGAGGCAAGAATGATTATTTGAATTCCAAAAATTTCAAACAAATTATTAATGTGCCTAGAGTACAACATTTGTATATAACTATGACATGATTTGTCTGTGCCCAGGTCATCATAGGTCTTGTATGTTAAGGGTTTGTATATTATTTTAGAGAGACAGTAGAAACTATTATACATATTCAAACAGCAGGATTGTCTATTATATCTTTTAATAAAATCAATAAAGTAGTAGTATTGAGCCATGGTTTCCAATTATTTTTTGTATCAGAACCTTTTGTTATATTAACATGTATTGTAATATTGTAGTGTTTCAGGATTGGACCGAAGGACTGAAAAAAGTAAGAGCAGAACTTCTCAAAGTTAAAAATGCATATGGATCACCTAGGTATCTTGCTAAAAGGCTCTTTCGTGAGTTTTTTACAAGCTGTAGCTGAACATATTGAAGAAGCGTATGTTACTCCTTAAAAAGCCAGGTGAAAAAGCCCAATCTCTGGTTGTAATTACCGTTCTCCAATTTTGGAGTTAGTTTCTTTTTTAAAAAAGTGTTTCTCATGCTAAAAAACATAGTAGATATCCCTTATAATAAAAAGAAAAAAGCCAAAGCCTGAATCTAATAAATTACCATCCAATACTGCTACTACCAATTTAATGTAAATCTCAGAATTTTCAAGATAACTTCTGCCTGAATTTTTTTCAAAGTGATGGCCTATAATTCAAACACATTAAATGTATACTACCGAGAGAAATGTTCAGTAGTTTTACAGTTCTAACTATTTAGGATTTTTTAAAATTTGTATGCATTTCACTCTCTCACCTGTATTGTGTAGCTTTAATGAGAATTTCAGTATAATCTTTTTAAATCCCTAGTATCTTTCTTACTTTTATCTCTCAAGACAAGTCAAAAGGAGCATCTAACTACTGCTATTTACATTGATATGTAAATGTGGTCATACATATTTTATAGAGACATGTAAATGACTCAGTTGAAGCAGATTCACCTGTTTATCCCTTGGATGGATGTGTGTACCCCTCTTAAGAGTACAACAATTGCAGACACCTGCTTAGCATAAGTAGCTTATTAAAATGCAGTAAGGAGGAGAATACCTTTGTGAGCAATTTTCTTATAGTATTAATAATCCTGATGGAAAAACAATAGAACACAGATATGGGCCTTTTCACCAGTGAACCGTCTAGACTTTTTCAGCTGTGTGGATTAATACAAAGGGCTTAATGGTTTCAGGGAGGTTAATGCCCACTGAAAAGGTTCATGTTACTAGAATAGGCAAAAATAAAAGGAGAATGAAAATTTCTCTTTGATATTAAAAAAGAAATTCATGAAAGACAATATAAAATTATCACTTGGGACATACCTGGATGTTAGCAACTAATAATATAATTTTTAAAAAATTAATGTAAATGTCTTCTCTTTTTCTTTATTTTGCAATGAGATTTTTTCAGATTTATCTCCCTGAATTTTTACCAGAAACAAATGAGAGGAATTAGAGGAACTAAATAAAAAACTGATTTCTACTTAAAGTCAGGTCTTAATCTCTGTAGTTGCTTGTAGTTTGATTGTGACTTAAGTTAGTGTTTCCAAAATTTAGGAATGTTAAAATAAACATGACGACAAGAGTTGTTTATGTGGTTTTTCTTTACATGACTTTGAATAACGTTGTTTTAAGACATGTAACATGGATGTTTTACAATGAAAATTACAGATGCTACTGCTAAAATCAAAAGTTTTGTTAATCTATATTTCAATTATAATATTACTTAATAATGTATTTTCCTGTTAGTATGTTTATAAACAGAAGTGGAAGAACTCTTTAAAAAATTCCATTCAAGCAGTCTGCTTCTGTTTATAGCAAATTTAGTATTGGTTCGATGGAGTTTTGTTTTGATAATTGTATGTCTATCTGGATATTCCATGAGTGAGCCTCTATAGGCTGCCACATTTATAGAACCTGTTTGTATCAAGAAACAATGTGAAAGAATTAAATGATTAAATGATTACTGGATATCTTTTTCATGAAATGCTGTGCTGCTCTGGAATAGTTGAAGCTATCTGATTATACAGAGCCTTTCATTGGCTGTACAGGTCTATTATGCAACTCAGTATGGAAATAAACTTGTGAAAGGTAGATGGTGATGTGAATTTTTCTGTTCACAGACATGAAAATTATGTCTGATGGAGATGTGATTGACTTATCCCATTCCAATCCACCAGAGAAGAAGTGATTACAAACATTACATTTTATTTTTCTTTTACAATGAACAGGTTTGCATATATTCTCAAATTTATTTCCGTATTCTTGATTTTTATTTGTGAAAAAGTTATTTAAACTATCCTTTGGAATTTCTTGAATAAGTTTTAGCATCTTACTACTTCCCTTGTCAGTTACAATATTTGACACGTGATTATTTTGTACTTATATGTAAGTCATGATTTTACTTTATAAAAATTATGGCCTTTAATATTTATTGATTTTAAAATAGAATATCTTACTCATAGATATGATGCGTTGTCTAAATGTTTAGAATATGGAAGTCTGAATGAGAATGTTCTACATTTTATAAAATATTCAAGGCAATCATTCATATTTTTAAGGTGAAAGGCGAATGTGAGGCAAGTGAAGAAAATTATTTTGCTATGGAAACCACTGAATTATTAAGCAAATCTTTTTTTTTTTTTTGAGTTGGAGTCTCACTCCTTCTCCCAGGTTGGAGGGCAGTGGTATGCATGCTCACAGCCACCCCAGCGTCTACCTGCTGGGCTCCAGGGATCCTTCCTTCTCAGCCTTCCGAGTAGCCAGAACTACAGATGCACGTTACCACACCGGCTATATTTTTTATTTTATTGTAGAGACGAGGTCTTGTGAAGTTGCCGGGGAAGGTCTCGAACCCGCCGGCTCAGGCAATCCACTCGCCTCGGCCTCCCAAAGTGCTGGGATTACAGGCTGAGCCACTGAGCCCTGCCGTAAATAGTTCTTAAAGCAAGTTATATGGGAAAACCACTGTGGCAGATTGTAAGTATTTTATTGAAAAATATAGTTTATTTAGAAAGTAAATTAGAGAGAGACAGAGAAGATTCACCTTCCCAAGGTAGGGGAGAGGGCCAAAGCTAGGAAACAACACATTGTAATTTTTATACCATCCATCAATTGCTACGTTTATTAATTTTATGTTCAGAAAATTATATATCAACAATTGTTTTTTAATTCTATGTTAGCATATGTTTACCATGCTGCATAATTATTCATATATTCTGTGTGATTAATAGCCTCCACCAAATATGCTATATGGCTCTTTAGTTTTCTGTGCAATGAAAAGGAGTCATCATAGGAATCATTTTGTAAACTAAAGTATTTAGAACATTTGCGATATAATTCAGAAAGCTTATAATTATTGCCAACCTAGATGTAGAGATTTGCAACCTGCGTGGTGTGTATGTATTACTTTTTTTAAATTTGTAAATTGTGGGGTACAGTTAAGAGTTAGGCATACAAATATTCATTGTGCAGGTACCCTTATTGATAAGGTGTGCCCCCCTTCCCCAGGCAGATATTGACTACTGTTAATCCCACCACCCTGCCCCTCCCTCCCTGTGTTACATTTTTAATGCTGATGCAATGATCCAACAAAGAGGGAGAAATTCGTGAAGCCAACTAGAAAGAGGATAACTCTGATGCACATACCTTGAGAGAGCAGAGAGAGTAAAACGGATTCAGCTCTAACACACAGGGGAGGTGCTTGATTGGATAGGAACACAGATACCAAATGTGTTGGACCCTCTTGGGGAAAAAAACAAACAAACAAAATACATAGATTGGCAAATATGATCGTGGATACTTCTTAAACAATTCCATCTATTTTCTTTTTGAAGTATGAGGTAAAGTCATTAGATGAGATTGAGGCATTATTATTCCAGCTTTAGAAAAAAGATGATACTCAGAAACAAAGGGAATGACAAGAGATAAGTAGAAATAGATATAAAATTCTTCAGGAAATAATGAGTTGTCTAGTGTGATTAAACAGCTAAAAATATTTGCAAGAAGTATGAAGAAGGAGGAAATAATAATTACTTGAGGCCAGGTGGCTATTTCTTGATTAGGAATAAATTTGTAGTGGATAATCATTAAATTTTTTGATCAGGTGATTGACAGCGTGAGACCAATGTTTAAAGATGCATTTAGTGGCTGAGTGAAAGGCAATTGGAAATAAAAAAGATTAAAGGCAAATAATTTGGTTAAGAAGCTTTTGTAATAGTACATTTTCCAGGCCATCAAAGGCTGAATTAAAGTAGTATTGGTAAAAAAAAAAGAATGATGGGGAAAAAAAAAGAAAATCACAGAATTGATAAAAACTTAAGATCTTCAAACGACACATAAAATATCTGTAGAGTAGTTCATCTGAAGAAATATATACTGTTGGTAGGGTATCACCCACAGTATAGTAAATGGGGGTTTCTACTTTTTCTCACTAAAGATCTAGGCTAGGATATAATTTCACTAAAGCTACCTAATGTCTATACTTTGTCACATTGTCTTCAATACATTCCATGAAAAATACTTAAAGAATGAAAAAAATCCTAGAAAAAAATAGATATTCCACTTTGTGCAAGTATGAGTTTAAATATATGATAAATTAAACATAAATAATATAAAGGTAAAATTTACTGTACTGTATTTAACACAAATCACAGAATCATCTGTTTTGTAGTTGGTATATCCTAAAGAACCTTAGCAAGCATCACTCTCCACTATATAGATTAAGAAAAATGAAACTAAGGGTATTAAAAAACAAAAATATACAAAAAAAATCGTGTGCAAGATTACTTAGCATGATAAAGTTTTTGTTTTAGTAGCCTTCATTTTTCCTTAGAGGTTTCTAAGGATTCATACTAAAAAAAAATATATTCACTGAAGTCAAGATTTGTTCATTGTTTTGTCCCAAGGACTGATTTTGCTCTATTGGTATTTAACAAAAAACTTTGCACTGTCAACGTATAACTACTTTAGTGGAGTTACTTTTTCAAAGCATCTGTGACATGCCTGCTTCCATGAGCCAATTCAAGTACTCTGAGACCAATTCTTTGGAGAGACCTTGAAGTGTCTATACTTTCATATCCCTGAGCTCACTCTTTTATTGACCTTGTGACAGCCTGGCAGGAGTCCACTGTTGTGAGCATGAGGGAGACATATATGCTACTGACAGATTTATTTACTATAAAAATAATTGAAGACATTTAAAATAAAATCTATAACTGTGTCTTAACTGAGGTTAATTCAGGCTATTTGAAAATCATGTTTATATTTAGTCTAAACATTTAAGATTGAAGCCTTACTTAATAAGGTGTGTGGTATTCATATTATTACTTTTTATACATATTTGTTGTTAAGATTTTTTAAACATTTTAGGATATATCAGAAAAAATGTTTAATATAGTAAAAATAATAAATAAGCTGCGTATTTTATAATTTTTTAAAGTAAAATATATAGTAAGGAAGATACATATACTCAACAAAGACAAAAAGCCAGTAGATCTATTTTGCCTAGCAATAAAAATAATACCAAGATCAAAGTTAAAGAAATGATGCCAGCAATTTCTAAGAAAATTGCTAAAAACATTCCGAAGGAATTCAGGGGTGAAGATGAGCAGGTGGATTGTGTACAGGATTATTGGGACACCTAGTCACTTGCTCCTGTTCTCCATTCCCTGAAGAATGCTTTTGGGGGCATTTATTTATCTTTTTATGATATATTCTTCCTTAGTTTGTTAAGAGCAAGGGTTTTAAACCCATTTATTTTCTTCTCTGTTTTATAAGCTTAAGGATCATGTAAATAAAACAAAGTTGGGTTCCCTTCAAGTGTATTCTGTGTTAGATTTCTACTTCCCTGATTACTTTATAATCTTAGTCTTTAATGTCTTTTACATTTATTTGAAAAACTTTTTCTTTACTCAATTGAAAATCATTATTACATTTTATAGCAGTTTTTCAGGTATATCTTTTTTATAGCATAATTTTATAAAAATGCTTGACTATACTGCAGGGACTAAAAACAAACAAAAACAGAAGAGATATATGAAGGATGAAAGGAAGAGTAAAATTATTTAGCCTCCCACCTGCCTCTTACGCTTGGTGTGGCCATCAAATAAATTGCAATACAGGCTGATTCACTTTGCTGAATGCATCTACCTCATTATGAAGAAAAGGACTTTAATTTCTTTAGTTTTAATAATTCACTATTGTGAAAACTAAGTATATTCTTTAATATTACATTTAAAATGATGAAGAAAAACGAGTTGAGTTTTAAAAGCTTTTTAAATCTAGTTTTCATGCTTATTCTATTACTGCGTTCCAGTAAGTAAGTAGACCCGAGTAACTCTTTTATGGCTTTTTTTTTTTTTAAGTAGAGACAGATAAATAGATTTTAGTATAGATCATCCTCTAGAGAATGTTTCTTTTTATTCAGTTTTCTCTTTTTAGTGCTGTTCAAAAAAAGGGTTATAGCAATTAAAGAAACATAGGCAAATCTAACTAAAAAATATATTTTTAAAACACTACATGAGTTCTTTTATGTTTTACACTTACATCTCATAGACAATGTTAGCATAATAGCCAACATCCCAAGGCAATTTGATTGTATCATTTCTGAGTTTAAACTGCATGTTTGAAAAATCCAGTTATTAAAATATGTTAAGAACATAGGCCACTATATCCAGAAATTATATAATGTGTTTCTGGACTTCTTATTGTTATATGATGTTGTATAATGTTAAGGAAAAGAACATATATTTGTCTTACTATGTCAATTCGCAAAATAAATCTGAGGATTCACATAAAACTATAGAAAGAAGATTAACTACTGGCCTAAATCCATGCACTAGCTTATTGGGGCCACTGAAAACCCAAAGTAAGTACTCAATTAAATAAGAACATATTTCATTAAATAAATTATAAGAGCATCAGGGTGAATACATCAAATAAAATCTGGTAAATATGATCTTTATGATAAAACAGAAATGCCAAGCTACAGCAGGAAACTGAGATAAAGCAAAACTTTACTTTTGACATCTACTTCTCTAGGATATTTTGGAGAGATTAGAATGGGGATACAAGACAAGGAAGTTTATAATGGTTAATATCTTTTGATCTTAGAATTAACAATCAAGCACAAATCATTGTTACCTATGAGTTATTTGTAAACATGGATCGCAAAACATGCATACTTCCTCTGAAGGACATTTGCTTATATCTCATTTTTGTTCATTTTAATAGTCTATTAGGTCCCATATAAGTAAATTTTAACTTAACATATTAAATAAAATGAAAGGATGTAAAATATTATACAGTTACAATAAGGTAAAAATTACTTGAATTTGAAATGATCCTATGCCCTGTACTACCTCATATTAATTGTTTTTGTCCTCATATTAGCATTTAGATTTTAGGGTTGGGGTATTCAATTAATTTGGACCAGAAATTAGGCTAGTCATCTAAGACACAATTGCAGACTCATGGATTTAGAACCTAGTAGGAGAAACAGTTATTGATCTAATAAAATCAAACTAAGAAATGAGTACTTTTAAACACAGGAAAATAGTACAGTCTTTCTGGAATTGTCATGTGTACACTAATCATTGTGAAACTTGTTAAAATGTGAATTCTGTGTCAGTAAGTCCAGAGTAGGCCCCAAGATACTGCATTTTTATAGAGCATTTTGGTGGTACTGATGTTGTTAGACCATGGACTACATTGAGTAATGTATTAGAAAGCAATCTCCAGAGAAATGAAACCAGCAGACTCTGTCTTCTCAATCTCTCTATAGCTGAGAGATAAAGATATACATATAAAGAGGGAGATTGAGAGAGAATGAGTGAATTTAAGGAGCTGACTCATGTGATTGTGAAGGCCAGCAAGTCAGAAATTCATAAGGCCAGACTGGAAGTTTTAATATGAGTTAGTACTTCAGTCTCGAGTCCCACAGCTGTCTAGAGGGAGGAGTTCTTCCTTTGTCAGAGACCTCAACTTTTCTCTAAGGCCTTCACCTGACTGGGCGGGGCCTACCCAAGTTATGGAAGGTAATCAGCTTAACTAAAACTGTACTAATTTCAGTCTTAATTACATCTTAAAACACACACACACACACACACACACAGAGAGAGAGAGAGAGAGAGAGAGACATCCACACTGGTGTTTGGCTAACAACTCGTAACACTGTCTAGCCAAGTTGACAAGTAACAACATTAGCCATCACAAGTAGCAGAACTCTAAATCATGGGTGTACACACTGTGGTCTCTGGGTCAAACCTGGCCAGCCACCTGCCTGCTTCTTTATGCATTTTGTAAGCTGAATCAGGATGGTTTTCATTTTTAAATGATTGAAAAACCCAAAAGCCAAATAGTATTTAATGCTATGTGAAATTATATGAAATTCAAATTTCAATGTGGCTAAATAAAGTTTTACTGGAAGCCGGGCTCGGTGGCTCAGCCTGTAAACCCATGCTTTGGGAGGCTGAGGGGAGTGGATTGCCTGAGCCTGCGGGTTCGAGACCCACCTGGGCAACTTGGCGAGACCTCATCTCTACAATAAATCAAAAAATTAGCCAGGCGTGGTAGCGGGCGCCTGTAGTTCCAGCTACTCGGGAGGCTGAGGCGGAAGGATCACTGGAGCACAGCAGGTCGAGGCTGCAGTGACCGGGAGCGGCCACTACACTCCAGTCTGGGTGACAGAGTGAGACTCCAACTTAAAAATATATATATATATATATATATGTATATACATATATATATATAAAGTTCATATATATATATATATATATATATATATATATACAGTTTTACTGGAACACAGCCACAGTCATTTATTTACATATTGTCTGCGGTTGGTTTCCTAGATGCAGAGTTGAACAGTTGTGACAGAGATCATATGGGCCACAAATCATATAATATATACTCTCTCATTCTTTACAGAAAAAGTTTGTTGACTCCTACTTTAAAGAAACAACATTTTTGTATTGTTTTGTTTTGTTTTTTGAGTTGGAGTCTTACTCCATCGTCAAGGATGGAGTGCAGTTGCATGCTAACCGTCACCCCAGCATGGAGCCCTGGGCTCCCGAAAAGCCTTCTGCCTCAGCCTTCCAAGTAGCTGGAACTACAGGCACAGGGTATTGTACCTGGCTAATTTTTTGATTTATTTTAGAGACTAGGTATCGCCAAGTTGCCTGCTGGTCTCAAACCCCTCGGGCTCAGGGAATCCACTTGCCCTGGCCTCTCCAAAGTCCTGGGATTACAGGCTGAGCCACTAAGCCTGGCCATCATGGTTTTATTTGAGTAGATCTGAGATAAGAATATGTAGTAAAGAATGACAATAATGGAGAAAAGTGGTTCTCAAACTTTAGTGTTTATTGAAATAGTTCAGATCGATTATTAAACTGCAGATTTTTGGCCTCCACTCCAAGTTTGCAATTCTATATGTGTGTGATGGAATCCCAAAATTTGTACTTCTAATAAGTTCTAAATTTCTGCTGTTGCTGCTGGTCTAGAGAATACAGTTTAAGGTCAAATCTAAGAAACTTCAACATTGCTTAGCTGGATAGAAATGACTAAACTTGTAAAGTCAGGAAAATAAAGTCAGGAAACAGCTAAGAGGAAAAACAACAACAACAACAACCAACACAGCATAAAAAATATCGTTTCAAGAGAAGGACTATTTCAGACTGTCAAAAATGCTAAACATCCGTTAAATTGATGACTGAAAATAGCCTTTGGATTTACAGAAAGAAAATCTCTACTGCTCCTCTGTGAGAACGTGCTAGTATACTCAACATATTATGGGATTATAACTACTTTGCATCATAATACTGGAAGTCAAGTGCAAGAAAGTTGAAGTTAATAAATGATACATACTACATTATATTTATATCACTAGATAACTGCTACATTTTCCATAAACACACGGTATTTCATTATTTGACCAGTTGTATATGTGATATTGGAAAAGAAGAAACTATTTGAAAGGTATTAGAGTTATTACAAATAGCAAAAACTTTGTTAAATTAGTTAACTACAGCTAAAATTAAATCTGATAATCTTTTGGCATATTCTATAATTAGCATATGGTATTTTAATAATCCTTAAAAATTAAAAAAAAGTCTAAATAAAGCTTGTATATTTCTGAGTTTCATAAATGAATTACTCCCAAGGAAATGTTTTTTTCAAATTGTTGCCATTTTCCTAATGGTGTGTTTGAATGAAAAGAAAAAAATCTCCAATTATCCAAGGAAAAAGATAGATTTCTTTTTTTTAGATCTTGGTTCTTTAGCCATGTAAAATAAACTAGATAACACCTTTTAAAAAAAAATAAACTCTTCTTATATTTGAATACATTTCGAGTATAAAAGGGGAAATCATAATCTTTGGTGAAAAAATAAAATTTGGTCATAATTTCACTGAATGTGTTACCAATTTTTCCTCTTTCTGCATTTTATCTAAGTGACAAATTTTTCTAAATCACAGTCAAAAATTTAACCCCCAAATGCATGCATTACAAGTCACTTCTAAAAGAATATCTTATGATGTGGTTTATTTCATTGCTGCTTGGAAATTACCCATGAGTTTAGGATTATATCAACAGATAAACATGTACATTCCATGGAAAGTCATGCCACTGAAGTGAAAGACCAGCTCTCCCTAAGGAATATGTATATTTCTAATAATTATGTTTTTCCTTTGTGTAGTTCCTGAACAGATAGATGTGTGTAACTAAAGAATAACTAAACTTCTACAATGCCTGAGTCTACTGTTTGTTATTTAGTCAACTTTTTAAAAATCTTGAGTTCTAACTCATTGTAGACAGAACCAAATGAAATTTCATGTATTTAATAGGTTTTTTATTCAGATTTATCAACTATAAAGCTCCTAAGTTAAGAATAATCTTTACTTGTTAGACATGAGTATAAATATAAATAATCTGAACTTTGATATTTAGAGAATTTTTATTACTATTAAGACATCAGGTTGAATTGAGTGATTATTCTGTAACACCATATAGTATCTGGAAAGATTTTGAGTAAATAATTGATTCCATATGAATGAGTTTTTAAAAAGAAAAACTACAATAAGAAACTTATGACAAAAAAGAAAAATAAATGGGAGAATACATAAGATAGCAACCTGAAGTAAGATTCTCATTCCTACTTCTCCTTTGTATGATCATTTGGCTCTTCTGTAAAAACTGTCCAACAAAAGGGATATGGTATGGAAAGGGGGGAAATGGAGCAGTTTGAGATCACAGAATGAATTGGAGGAAAAATTGTAAAATAAGAATAAGTTAGATTGAACCTTAGAAGAAGAGTAGCAATAGGATGCATTTGGGTATCAGACTCACTAGATTCAAATATCAGTTTCACCACTATGTGTTCTTGGGCAAATTACTTTTATCTGTGCTTTTCATCATATATACAAAAGTAATTGATTTATAATAATGCAATAAAACTTAATGCAGGTCAGGCATGGTGGCTCAGCCTGTAATTTCAGCACTTTGGGAGACTGAGACAAGAGGATTGCTTGAGTCCGGGAGTTCGAGACCAGCCTGTGCAACTTGGTGAAACCTCCTCTCTACAATAAATCACAAAAACTAGCCGGGTGTGGTGGCATGTGTCTGTAGTTCCAGCTACTTGGAATGCTGAGATGGAGGGATCACCTGTCCCAGTAGGTCGAGGCTGCGGTGGTCGTGAGTGTGCCATTGCACTCCAGCCTGGGTGACAAGAGTGAGAATCCAACTCAAAAACAAGAATCAAAAAACAAAACAAAAAAACCTTGTGTAAGTACTTAAAAGAACACCTGTCAACTAATAACACCACACACATTTTATTATTGCTATTATTATCTAGTGCTTTAACAGCAGACTTAATTGAAAAACAATTATTTTTCTGCAATACATGCAGTTTAAGCATCTACTAATTGGTTTGTATCAATGACTTTAAAAGTTTTAATAAAAGTGACATTTCCTTAGGCAGTGTTATATTTCTCATTAGAATAAAATAAATATTTAAGTCTGTCTTGCAAAACACCCTCCAAATATCCCTACTTAAACTAATCTTTTTTAAAAATAAAAGTATAAACATATATAATTACAAGCTACAGTAACCAATTGTAGTTTAAATGTGTAAAGTTCTATAAATTATTTCAATTTTATGTACAAAAGAGGAGCTTTATATGTTACAAGGAAAAGATAACTATTTGTCACTGAGTCGTGCAGATAAATTTTCTACTGCTATTTCTTTGCCTTTTTTCTGTTCTTTATATCTCATCCAAGTTTAATTTCTTTCACTTGCATTTCATGTTATTTATTACAAAACATTTCAGCTTCTTTCCTATATTACAGGAAGACACCAAACTGTCTATTTTGAAAACATAGTTATAAGGAAGCTCTCCATTATAGCAACATTTTCATTCCAGATTCATATTACAAAATTTATTATTGTCTCTGTGTGTGGGGAGGTGTATGTAAAGAAAAATCTCTCTCTTTTTTTTTTTTTTTTTTGAGTTGGAGTCTCACTCTGTCGCCCAGACTGGAGTGCAGTGGCCGTTCCCGGCCACGGCAGCCTCAACCTGCTGGGCTCCGGCGATCCTTCTGCCTCAGCCTTCCAGAAAAATCTCTTTTTTAAAGATTGGTAGATTATGACAATATAAAATTCTCTGGAAGCATATTTTTTCAAAAATGTAAAACATAAATTTTTATTTAATTTTTTAATATAGAAAAATTATTTTAAAAGTTTATTCTTTTACTATTAGTAGCATTTCTTTGCAAAAATCTCTGTAAAGTACTATGTTTTCTAGTTAATGTTATTAAGATCTATTTGTGTATTGATAATAAAATAACTCTGGTATAATAAAGTCAAGTTTAACTAATTTAAGTAAATATTTTTTCACTGTCTTTTCTTAAAAAACTAGAGACCATTTTTGTTATTAAAAATTAGTTTCTGAGATGAAATATACTTCAACATAGCAAATTTTCTAAAACAATGTTAGAAAGATGGTAACTTTCATAGAATAAAACACTTTCAAAGCAAAAGTCACAGCTTTCTGATATTAACCAAGTTGAAATACTAATCACATTCAAACTACTAACAATTCTAAAATATTATAGCATGCCACTTAAATACAAATACAAGTAACATACTGCATAGTATACAAAGTTTATACAACTATTAGATGTACTCCAAATATGCAAGTTTTATTACTTAAGCAGTTTCAAATTAAGCAATGCTTTTAGTTATCTCCAATTTTTAAAATTATGGGTAAATAAGCCATGTATCTGTATGATTACTTGTTTTTAAAAACATGAATTAAGTAACAATAAAAGTCTTTTAATTATACAAATCTACTTCCAGTCGGCATTGCCTGTTAATCATGACATGTTATGTTATAGCTTTCTTGTACAAAAGAAATAGAATGGAGATAAGAGAGAAAGAAGGAGGGAAAAAGAAAAACTGGCAATGCAAGACAGTATTCAGGGAAGGGCAATGAAAGAAGGTACAAATAGGTAATGCTACTGCAAAAAAGAAAATGAAGATGCTATATGAATACTGAGTATTCATTTTAAAACCTAGTCATCCAAATAAAAACAACTATTAAAACGTATTGCCTTAATTAAATATTCACTGACTTCTAAGATCTTAGATTTTGTTAGATTTGAGTAAGGTACTGGATCATTAGAGATTGAGAAGATGATCATCTGAGCAGATGTATACAAGGAGAACAAACTTGCTTAAGAATTCTGTATTTTAGCCGGGCTCGGTGGCTCAGCCTGTAATCCCTCGCTTGGGGAGGCTGAGGTGAGTGGATTGCCTGAGCCCGCGGGTTCGAGACCCGCCTGGGCAACTTGGCGAGACCTCATCTCTACAATAAATCAAAAATTAGCCGGGCATGGTAGCGTGTGCCTGTAGTTCCAGCTACTTGGAAGGCTGAGGTGGAAGGAT
>CAUYQG010021178.1:0-18155 GCA_963574415.1 Tarsius wallacei
ACCTAACCTTTAACTGTACCCCACAATATTATAATTAAAAGTATTGAATATTAAAAAAAAAAAGAAAATCAAGCAAAGCACGATGCTTACCAATAAAGTAACTCACTAGTGCCCTGGTACAGAACGAATATCTCCCATTTCAGACTAATAAAATGCTCAACACTGCATACACACACACACACACACACACACATTTCTAAAGGAAAACCATCATCAACTGCACCAACCTTGTGCATTTTCACTGGATGGACAAAACACAAAAGTCAGAATACAAAGGAAATCAATGGAAAAAACACTACCACGAAAATGACCATATTATAACCATCGAAATCCTTTAGGCATTTACTCTAGGTTATATGCCCAGAAAAACACTGCTCCTGACATGTCTGGGTATAGAGTTGAAATGGAGAAGAGAAATCTATCCCTTAGAAGCCTTAAGCGCTGACTATGTGGCAAAGGAGAATGACAGACAGCTGATCCTGCAGTGCTTTCTCCCCTATTTGTGCCTGCTCACACCTTCCCCCAACTCCTGCAAGTGAGTTTTCTGGGTGCCCTCCAAGTTAAACACTCTAGGGACCTAGAAATTTGTGGCTTCTCCCTCAACGTCTATATTCATTCCTCAAGCTTTCCACCCATTCCAGTTCTCCAACTAGCTGTCTATTATACCCTAAACCTGAACAACATGAGCCTGTGCAATTTACCAACAAGCCCGGTTTCCATTCTCCGGATCCTTCAGCAGCTGACCACTCCTTAGTCTCCTAGGGTCCACCTCATTATGACCCTAGCTGGGTTTCTCAACCTTCCAGGCTTTGAACACATGGTCCTAGGGAAAGGCCATATGGTGATTTTTGTTCAAAAACTAAGGGTCTTTTTATCGACCTAACCCATCCCTTTGCAGAGCTCCCTCAGGAGATTACAAAGTCTGTAGCAGGCATCCGAAACCAATTATCAACTAAGGAACAGGAGTCCCAGGAATAACTATGGAGTTCAAGATGAAAGACTCAAAATGAAAGCTATTTCCAACACAAATATCTCTTGGAATGGTAGAAATAAACCTTGGGGGGAAATGACATTATTGTAAAATGTGTTTTATGACACTGTAATGATTAATGGCATTTCACACTAATAAAGTTGACAGGAAGAGGATGTGAAAGACTAACAAAAGTGCAAATACAAATTTCCTTTTAATATCACCAGCATTTTTCTACAAGAACAAGACATGCACCAACAGGATAAGAAGAATGCTATTTTAAAAACCTAAAATAAATAAATAAATAGCAGCAGACAGCAACGACACAACCCAGTGAATAGTAAGTCCCATTTGACGGATTCCTCTGACAGATGATGGCAAACAGCCCTCCCTCTTTTGAGTCACTAATCCTTCCTGCTGACCACAACTTGCTGCGCAGAGAAAAAGTTCGTTGTCTGTGAAGCAAGAGTCCCAGTTACCCATCACGTAGTTCCATCTCAGCAAACACAGCCTTACCTTCTCACCCTTCCCTGTGCTCTCAGGCAAGAGCTGAGCTGTCCCACCGATGGGTGTTCCCTCCATCCCTTCATCCCAGCTCTCAAGCCCACCTCCTCCTGTCCCCAGGGACCCTCCTTCTTCTCTACGTCCCATTCTCCCCCCGCACTTGCCCTCGCAAGAAGTTTCCTCCACATAGAAAATAACATCACGTGGTCATGTTTGTTAACTGGCATTTTATTTCACGTCTTTCTCTCTCTAACTCCCGGGATGAGTGGTCTCTGTTCATTTTCTCACTAGACATTCCACCCCCAGGGAAGAATGTGAAATCTGGCATCTGCTTGTACTATTTGGAGAGACTGACCACCGGGACATCATCAGTATAGTAGCTTTACAGGCAAACCCTGAGACCTGGTCTCATTTCTATTCTGCTACACTTCCCCAGGCACTTGACATTGATCCCCGCTACCAGCTGCTTCTGATTTCTCTCCCACATCTCTGACCTCTCCTTTACCTTCTTCCTACTCTCCATTTTCCCTCCTAGCTCCATCGGTGAGTACAGTAAGTCTCTTACATACGAACAAATTCTGTTCTGAGAGCACAATCGTAAGTCCAACAAAGTTAGCCTAGGTACCCGACTAACACAATTGGCTATATAGCACTGTACTATAATAGGTTTATAATACTTTTTGCACAGATAATACATAAAATCAAAGAATACTGTACAGTAAAGTACACAAAAGCACAACCACTTGTAGCATATGCAGGCACAAGACAATGTATGCCAGACACATGAACTAACTTATGTGATCGGACATGCGAACGCACATTCCCATCTTTGAAAGTTCGCAACTTGAAGGCTTATGTGCAGGGGACTCACTGTATCCCGCAAAGCTCAGTCTTATGCCTTCTGATTTTCCTCCTGCATTAGCCTCTCTAAGCCTCTACTTCCTCATCTATAAAATGAAGAATATAATATCTATCTCACTGAGTTGTCAGAAGAAATAAATAACATAAATAATCCAAGCAAAAAAAGTGCTGAGTGTGTTGCTATTATTTTTGTTTGTTTTTGAGTCAGGGTCTCATTCTGCCACCCAGGCTGGAGTGTAGTAGCACAATCATGGCTCACCATGGCCTCGACCTCCTGGGCCTAGGCAATCCTTCCACTTCAGCCTTCTGAGTAGCTGAGACTCCAGGCGCATGCCACCACACCTGGCTATTTTTTTAATTTCTTTGTACAGACGAAGTCTCACTATATTGCCCAAGCTAGTCTCGAACTCCCAGACTCAACCAGTCTTCCCACCTCGGCCTCCCATAATGCTGATGTTATAGGTGTAAGCCGCTGTGCCCAGCCAATGATTCTAATTTTCTTAAGTGCCCACTCCTCTTACATGGAATGTAAGCTTCAGAGGGGTAGGGACTTTGGTTTATTCACTCATATCTCAAGCTAGTAGAATCATGCCTGGCACACTGTAGCCATTTAATAACTATGTGGCAAATGAATGAAGTAAAACAACATTTCATTTAATGACTCAATGCTGATGATTCCCAAATAGAGTCCCTTACTTCAGACTCCATAAATGGTTTTGATTTTGACATCCATTTGATGTGACATTAAAGCCACTACCTAAAATTTAATTCAGTGTCTCTTTTCCCAGTGATTCCTGTTTGCAAAGTCCTCACTTAAATTAATTTGAAATAGCCATGATCACCTACAGACAAAATGCTGGTTCACATTCTACTCTCTTCTGCCCTGCAACACACCCCTACTGTCTCGTGTACCCCATCCATCCCTCCTCTCATGTTAGCACTGCTGTCAGTTTCATCTGGCACTTTCTGCTGCTTAAATTGTCACCGTGGCCCCTAAGTGGTTTCCCTGTTTCCAATACCCCTAAAGCATTCTACTCAATTGCTGAGTGGGTCCCCTGGAAATAGGTACCCGGTGTCACTCTCTTTTTTTTAAGAAGCAGATCTCCTTTGTTTTTTATAACAAATCTAAACCCCTGAGCTTGGCAAAGCTGTCTAATTAAAATCTCTCACTCTCAATATATCTTAATCACATACTAAATTAGCTTCTTCCTGCCATTTCCCCCATTTCAGTTTTGTAGTGGACAAGAGATCACATGCAACCATTCTGTATAAAAACATGTAAGCTGTAAACGTTAAAAAGTATTTCTGGAACTGGAACTAGGATGGCTATCATTTATTGGACTTTTGCTCTATGTTCTGCAAGGTAACGAGTATCACACATACCCTGCTGTATCACATACAATCTTCACAAAAACCCTAAGGGGTAGATGGTTTTACACTCTAGTATGAGCACACTAAGCATCAGAGAACTTGCAAACACACAACTATGGAAACAGTAGAACTGACTTCTATCCCAAGTCCAGCTGGTCCCACAGCCCTCGACTTTGATCACCCTGACGCTGAAGCTGAACTCAGGGTCCCGGGTGTCCAGAATGGAGACCAAAAAAATGAAGAATAAATAAATTAAGTCAAAAATAAAAGAAGCAGGAAGATAGCAATAAGTCAGAGAAAAACATCTGGTATAAAACCAGTGAGGAGTGGAAGGGTTAGAGAGAGAAATCATTAGAGAATCTGAGAAATGAAGACATAAGTGAACTTGAGGAGAAAACAGCTAGAGCAGCTGGAAGAAAATAACTAGGACTCCCATGAATGCAGAAGGAAAGGGGGGTATCATTTTGGATGTCAGGCAAAAGTGGGCACAGAAAACCAGTGAGAGGGGCATGGCTTCCTCTTCCTCAGAGATAGAGACACAAAAGTGGATGAAGAAGAAGAAGGCAGAGAGACAGACCAAAAGGAGGACACAGGCTGGGATGCCAGGCAAATGCTGCTGCACTTAAGGCTTCTCTAAGACTCGCCCCCTCCGTGGGTGTTGGCCTAAGGAGTTGGGCCCTGTTCTAACTCCTGCATGCAGATGAATCCAGGAGAATGGACATGAATCTCCAGGTACAAAACAGTCACTCAACAGGCACTTCCTGCACTGTGCAAGGAAACTGTTGTGAGTTGCTTTCAATGGCCTCGGTATGACAATTCTAGCTACTTTCAAAAACAGAGAGCCTTGAGGGCACTGGTTTACGAAAAATGTCAATTACAAAGAAACTGGTAGCCAAGACCCCATGCTGCATCTCCTAGACATGCCTTTCCCAGAGAAGCCTCTAGGAAAGAGCATTCCCGCCATGCCTGCCTTGCTTCCTTCCGCAGGTTTGCTCATCCCTGCCCCACCATGCCCATCCCTGCCTGTGTTCCTCCTATCCTTAGCACTTCAAAGCCCAGTCTCTCATCAAGGCCCAACTCAGGGAGTGAGGCTTTCCTCCGGGCTTTCTAGAAGGATCTTATTCCCCAAGTATCTTCCCTTTGCTGTGCGTTCTAGCATTGAGTCACCCTAAATTGCTTTCTGGTTGGTACAGGCACTAATACCTTCTCTTTTGAACTTAAATCCATGTCTTTGAATATAGAAATTGTATTTTCTCCATCTTTTCCCTACTGCATTTTCTTAGACCTGGGCCAAAGCTGAGGCTATTTTTATGGTATGAATGAAGAGATGGATAAATATAAATGCATTGAGTTGACTTACATAAAACTTTTGGAATCAAATTTGGCAGGTATAAATTCTACATGACTAGCACTTATTATGTATCTGAGGCTCAGAGAGCTCATTAACTTGTTCCCAAACACACAGCTATGGAAGTAATAGAACTGGCTTCTATCCCAAGCCCAGCTGGTCCCAAAGCCCTCTGTCTTGACCAGTCTGACACGGAAGCTGAACTCAGGGATCTGGGTGGCCAGGGTGGAGATAACATTACTATCCTTTAGCGCTTCTGTGAAGATTAAATGTGATAGTGCAATAACTAGCAGTTATTATTATTTTAATAGCCATATTGCCTTTCCTGGTACATAGTTGATACTCAGAAAATATGACTCAAATGACGCTTCGATGCCTATTATACACAGGTAATGTCTCTAAAATGTATATCACAGTTCCTCCGTGGAAGGTTTAATTTTTATGAGCTTTCATTTCTAAAGTCTCTCTCTGGGAATAAATATTGCTTATCTGTTGCTATAAATTCTCCCTTTTCTAAAATAAATAGGAAGCAATTCAGAAGCCCATTTAGTTCACAAATTAAAGAATAAGTCAGAATGAACAAAAACCAGATGAGTTACTGAGAAAGCCTAGTGAGGTCTAAACAACCTCCCCTGCGACACTCTTCCTAACCCCCTGCCCCTCCTCCTCCCAAAAAAACCACAAGCATTCTGTGGGTAAAGAGTCATTGACCTTTGGAGATTCCTAACAATACTCAGCATTCACATGGGTCTCTTCGTGGATACCAGATCATTCTGTAGTCAAATTTTAATCTCTTTCTTTGAAAGATAAGAAGACAGGCAAAGGTTTCCTTTTATTTTTTTCTTCACGGTCTCCCAAAGATGCAGTAACAAGGCAAAAAAGAGCTCCTAGTTCTTCCAGACCAATCCTACTGTAATCTGGGATGACGCCTATCAGGTTTTCTGAGGGGGCACCTTTAGCTACGCAGTCAGTGCAATAACAGGACAACCTGAGCGCTTGCCCTCTGTGGCCTTCCCCGTCCTCTCTGGCCCCAGCAAGCCCATAGGAAGGCTTCTGAGGAGGTAGTTTCATGGGCACCGAATCATGCTGTGGTCAATCACAGTGCCAATTCCCGCTTTCAACCCAGCTGACTCGCCAATCGATGCAAATATGTTTCGTTTGCACCCTGAGAATTGGGGCTAGAGGCGGCCTCAAAGAATGTTTTATAAGGATAAAAGCAAAATCTCACCATTCCTTATCATAAGATGTTTTTGTGTGTTTGTTTTCATTTTTTAGGTTTACCCGGAAAAAAAAAGGATGGTAATAATCTCTTTCCCTCCATCACAACTTTGAAGCCAAAACCTCTCTTGACGTTTGCCAGTTGCTAAATAGGAGTTGTTTTTCCTGCCAAATATACCCTCTCTTTGTCGGTGCTTATAAATAGATTATATATAAATAGGATGAGTTAACGCTGTTCATCTGATGAAAGGGATTAAAATAGATGAACACAAAATTAAGGTAAAACAGGATGCTTTTGGAGTTTGTGGGAAAAGCATCAGAGAGAGCTGGACCAGCATCTTGGGCACCAGACACTGGGGAGAAAAACCCAACTTTATTCTGACATTAATCTTGTCAGCAAAATTAATAGAGTAGTTGTTACATGGCTCCAAATAAGGCTGCTAGGTTTGGGGTGCAGGTAATACATGCAAACACACATACACACACACAGACATACGCACACACAAAATATCCAGTTGAATTTTAATGCCAAATAAACAACAAATAAATTTTCAGCATAAGTATGTTCCAAATATTGCATGGGAAGTACTTATACTAAAAATTATTCAGTGTTTATCTGAAATTCAAGCTAACTGGAAGTCCCATATATAATCTTGTAACCCTATCCCAGAAGAATTTTGGTCAACCCTGAGAAGAAAAGGAGTTAAGTTCTGTTGGCAAACTCACTTAAGGGCTAGCCTCTCTGCCTATATCAGTTTGGTTAGGTGAAGATTTGTTAGAATTATTCATAGATTCAGAACATGGTCAGTGGCTACCACATTTGTGAATTTTACCACTTCACCATATCACAGGTATCTCTCTAAACCCACATTTAAAGGATGTACCTGAGATACATTCTTTAAAGTGGCATCCCATTCCCATTTCAAACAGAAAATGGCATTGTCATTAAGAACGTCTTGATTTTTGTGCCCGACCTGTGCTAGGCCTTTATACCCCTATTTCATTTAATCCACACATCTCTGCAAAGCTGGTATTATTTATCATTTAGTTGCAGAAAACTGCCCAAGGTCACACAGCTGGTAAATGGAGGTGCCAGATGCATCTAACTTACCACCGAGTGTATATCCTTGTCTCACCATTCAAATCAGCACATTATTTTTTTTTCAATTGCAAATCTATAATGTGTAGAGGACTGTGTTGGAAACCGGGAATTGATTCAGATAATGGTAAAGAAGACAAAAGACAGAGACTTGAGTGTTGTTAAGAAGACAAGACAAATGCATTGATGCACAATAAATAAGACAGTAAAGAAGTGTCAAAGTGACCAGCACTCGAAACTAGCACATTAGAAGAAAGTGTTCTGAACATCCAATCAATGTTACTAATAATGGATATCATTTCATAAACACCTACTCTATACCAGGCACAGGGTAGGCATTACAACCTTAATAGTATAAGTGAGGAGGTGAGGAAGAGCTGAATAGCTTTCCTAGAGTTAAGTAGTGCTAGAAGAATCAAACCCACATCCCTAGGATCCCTCTTTCACAAAGCCCATACTCTGAACCAGCTGTGATGCTTTAATGCATATTCTTCTCAGAAATGTTCCTTCAAAAGCATCTCCTTTATACCCATCAGTTTCTCAAAGCTTTCAGCTCAGCTGAAAACACAGACATAATTTACCTTCATGAGCCATCATGTGCTGTATAGTACTCCATAAAGGCTAGTGAACAGATCACATTTATTGATGCAACTCGAAGGAAAGGGTCAATGCAAAAACAGACTCATCACCACAAAGGCAAGAAAAGTCCATCTCAACTGTTTGTTTCCATCCCAGGAATCAGAATATAACTAAGAGGACCTGATAGACCTTCCTTACCAGCACTTCCACAGAGGAATATTTTTTAGCTCCAATTAGAGTCAAGTTTCTGTGAGAGAAACTCTGAGGGGATGTAGGAGAGAGGAGAGAGAGAGGGAAGACAGAGAGGAAGAAAAAGGAGGAGAAAGAGGAGGAGAAGAGGGAGATGCAAAAACATTAGATACTTCCAAAAATTTTGTGTAGTGTTTGCAAGCTTGGACTCCGAAATCAGACTTCTAGGGTTCTAATCCTAGGTCTGAGTCTTGTTAACTGTGTAACCTTAGAAAAGTTGTTTAACCACTGTGTACCTCAGCTTTCTTGTCTGTAAAATGGGTATAACAGTAGCATACATCTCATTTAGTTGTTGTGGAAATTAAACGTGTTAATACATGTAAGCTCTTTAAAATAGTGCCTACTATGTTGAAACTACTCCATATATGTTGACCATAATCCTTATTATTGACATACATGATAGCCATTGCCCAACATGATTTGGGGTTGTTTGTTACTACAGCATAACCTACCCCATCCTGACCATGGTATTCAACTTCCATAACACTTTAGTTCATTCCAACCAACACATACTATAAGCACTTGCAGGCACCGGATTCTAGGTTAGGAATTGAACACTCAGAGAAAAAATATACTGTCTGAGCTTAAAATGCAGTAGAAAGTGTAGTGTAGAGTGTCTCAATAAAACATGGCTTTTAGTCTGCTCAATTTTACAAACAAAACCTAGAAACAGATGTCCACGCAGCATAGTTCCTATACAGTTCTTGGGTTTTACTGGTATCTGTCATACAGATTTACTCCTCAAAATGTAAACATCTAGAAGCACCTATGCCTCCCTTCTGTGAAACAGCATTTATACTACATATGTGTTTAATAAATGTGCTTACTAAATGTTTAATGATAAGAACCTAAACAACCCCTCTTGCTACAGTAATATAACAGCTAATAGGCCACTGGTGGAATGAGTAGTAACAAGAAGTACAGAACTGAGTCAACTAAATCCATAGGTCTCATTATCAAGAAGGGGATAAAATATTCCATACCAAAACCAATGCACAAACACTGCCAAATACACAGATTGAACACAAAGAACATCTGCGGTGAAAATTTTATGCTCTTTATTACACGACTTCTCCAAGGACCTGACTTTAAATTCAGGCACTGATTTCCTCATTTATCAGCGTGAATCGCAACAGCCGACCATAGAAACTAATTGATGAGTGGGACTTTTGCTATTAAAAATTATTCACTGAAGCCATAGTTTCCATTTCATAGTTTATATTTCTTACTAGAAAGAAATATATTGACATCACAATGTTAAAAGTCTATATGTCTTGTGCATGAGCATAAGAGCCTAAGCAATTGTGACATAGGGACCTACTTACAGAAGCCAGTATATTGACTTCTTAAGGTTGCTGAAGGCCTTGGAGCAGTAATTTGCTAAATAAAGCCTCTTCCAGGGGTTGAAATGGTTAACCACCCAGTTGAGGTTAAAGAGTTAGCTCACTCTTGGAGGCGTGAACATTGTGAGCTACAGTTTAGTCTTCCTTCTTCAAATAAGGCAAAACTTGACTTATTTAAATTATCATATAGATATCGGTTGGTCTCCAACCAAAACTCTGTGGCATAAAGCATGACAAACTGAGGTCTAATTCATCCCAACTCTCACACATAAACAACTGTGGTCTTGCGGACTATCAAAGAAACATAACTGTTTGGATCCTTCAGAAGCCCATCTTACACTAAATGAATAACGTTACTTCAGCCAAGGGCTAGGCTAGAAGCACCATTTTCAGAAATATAAAATCTTTGTGTCTTAATCAACCTCATCTACAAGAACCCTGTGTGTTGAGATCAGAGTTTGCATCGAAAATCATGTGGGTTTTTGTTTGTGATGTGCAAATTAAACATTTCCATATTTGCAATTTAAGCCTTTCCTTAACTCATCATTTCCAATCTGATGAGGGTCCTACGCCTTGGGGCCTTCTAAAGGTCAGGTCTGATTAGGTGGGAACAGCCTGAAATGAACGTGAGGACTCTGGCATTCCTGCCTTCGTTAACTTCTCATGGCTTCCTTTGCAGAAACGGTTTGCATTCGTTATTTGTGTCTTCCTCATATTTTTAGATCGTTGTTCGATTTGCCACATTTTGATCTATAGGAGCTTATTATCTAAAAATAAGGCAAAACCACTTTACTACTGCTTTTATGTGTTTTTTTCTTTAAGCAATAGTACTTTTCTAGGCTATAGAATTTGTTTGCTTAAGTTAAAAACTTACATGATTTTGGCCTATAGGTGTATATATGTTCATTACCAAGAAGGGCATATTACATAGGCATACATCAAAATACATGGCTATATAGAAATAAGTATGTATAGACACCCACATAGAGAACTATAAAGGGATAATATCAATTTCCACTTGAACTTATTTACCTTTGGCATCCGGCTGCAAGTTGACATCTGCAATAAACTTGCAATTAAATTGAATCAGCTTGTATGTGACAGAGAATGTCTACCTCATGTCTATTAGTTAAACTGTCTGCCTAATATTTATTTCCCTTTCTCCTTATTAATAAAGCCCCAATTTCATTTGGAGCACAAATGTACCACTTGAATCGATATGTCATAGCTTCCCTTGCAGCTAGGTATGGAGAGGTAATTTTCGCCCAGTGAAATTCAAGCAGAGGTCATTGACTGGAATGTCCAGGAAACTTCATAAAAAATAACAAAAGGCTGGAACTCATCCCTTTTTACCCTTTATCCTTCCTCTTCCTGTCTGAAACATGGGAACAATGTCAGGAGATTCAGCATCTGTTATCTTGAAAATGAACGCTCATGCTACAGGTGAAAGAGCAGAAAGACAGAAAGGGCCTGGGTCCCTAATAAAGGTTTTGGGGCTCCACACCAGTACTGAGGAACCTCTTTCTGTTTCTTTATTCATAAAGAAGGGGGAAAAAATCCCTAATTGGTTTAAGACAAAATATTCTTGCTACCAAATTCGGCATGTATAAAGTATACCATGTTAGAGTAAAAAATAATCATTTAAGAGCCTATTAATAGTGAACAAAGAAATACAATTTAGATTTTACCTTAATACAAGCAGACATTTTTTTTTCAATCTTCCTCATAAAAAGAAATGCGAGATCTTTCAGACCTTATGATTTGGAAGGATTTTGTCTGGCAAAACCATCCAAGTCCAGGGTTAATGAGGTTCATGTTGATGAGAATTGAACTCTAGCTGTTAAGTAAATAACAACACCAGTAGTGATTTAGAGCCTTTCATCCTTAAAATTTGTAGCAAATTGCAAGTAGCCCTATGGGGTAGGTAAAATTACTGGCATAATTTTATTGACAGAGAAACTGAGTCATCAAGTCGTGAAATAGCCTGGGGTCTATTTAGTGAATACCCAGATCAGTTGAGAGTGACTATAGTCAGCTGGTAAGGCCATCAAAAAATATTATTCTAGGGTCAGCATTTAACTAAATGTTTAAAAGGTACCCCCCACACCTATTGCTCAAAAATAAAAAAGTGTGTACATGTGGGGTTTATGTTTCGAAACTTATTTTAACATACTTTTAGACTTGGGTTTGTTTTTGCTTTTTTCGTTTTATTTATTTAATTTTTTTCAGAATAGAGATGGAGTCTCACGATGTTGCCCAGGCTAGTCTTGAACTCCAGGGCTCAGGCAATTCTCCTGCTTCAGTCTCCCAAAGTTCTGTGATAACAGGTGTGAGCCACCACGCCCAGCCAGTTTTATTTTTAATGGAGTAACAATAATTGTCTATACTTATAGAGTTCAAGGTGTTGTTTCCATACACGTATACATTGTTGAATGACCGGCTTCTTGGTTCTTAGAAACAGTGACTCCCTCAAATGCAAAGATCCTGTCAGGGGTCTTGATCCTCTACCCCTTTAGTCTAGCATAGTGCTGGGAACATGATAGGTGCCCCATATGTGTTTATTGAAGGAATTACCATTTTCTAAAATTGCCCTGAGGAGGGAGGGGAGAAAATGCTGTTCCTGAAATTAAACATCCATTTTGAAGCAATGCTGTTCCCGCATGAGGAGTAGATACTTCCTGTTCTCTCCATTTGCCCCCTGTCCGAGTTGTTCCTCTTGAGACAGACGCTGCATTCTCATGATTCCCTTGCCACTCTAGATTCAAACCACCTCTGAAAATCCATCTTCCTTCTTGATTCATGTTTCAGCATGAGCAAGGAAATGGTTTGATGATAGAATAATAATTGATGGTTATGATATCTGATGTTGTATAAAAGGTTTGATTTCATGGCCGCATAACTGTTTACAAAACATCACATAACCCCTTAAAAAAATGTCCCAAGTCATGTCCTTGCTGGAATACTGTATTCATTCCTAGAGAAGAGCTGCAGTACCCACAGAGATGGATGGGCAACTTTGAAATTCGTAGGCGCTGAATGTCTGTTCCCTGTTCCCCGCCCCCCTCCCTCCCCAGAGGGCTGTGGTTATGAATAGTCTGCTTCTGACCACTCTCTTCTTTGACCCTGCCCTGCAGGCCACTGTGACTACTTGTCTTAAACTGGGGCACTTTGACAGGGTGTTTGATGGAGGTGGCCCTGAGGCAGAGGGCTGGTGTTATTGAATCACAATGCCGTAGCTTCGCTGTAGACCTTTCATCCAACCACTGTTGAAGGCCCGCAGGGCCCTCGTTTACAGCAGGTGCATGAAGCAAACTTTCCATGGTCACTCAGCGAGTCAAGGGCCAAGCAGGGCATTCCATAATCAAGTCCAACGACCCTGAAACCTCCGTGTGTGCCATTTGTCATGCACACTCAGTGCTTCTCGAATGGCAGTCAGGAATTATCCATCCAAAGGGGTTTCTGGGAAAGCAAGGGGTCCAAGCGATAGAGTTAAGGGAAGACAAACAAGTTACTGCCTGGGAGATAGGTTCAAGATCTGATTCCAGCTTCTCTAAGTGGAAAAAAAACCCATCCTAATGAGCATCCTTTTCCATTGTCAATCTATTTAGAAGTCATTATATTCTTGTACAAGAAAGCGAGAGACCTCTCGGTCAAAACTCAGGTAAAGAAAAAGGAAAACGTCAAGTAAAAGGAAACATCCCTTCCCCTGACATTAAAAAAAAAAAAAAAACCCAGGCCCCTGTGTAGAACTGCTGCTACCTTCAAAAGTGGCCACAAATCCCATCTTGCCTATACAAGGCACCAAGAAATGTCCACTAGACAGGAACAGCTTAAATCCTCATGGAGAATATTCACTGTATTTCCAAGAGAGAAGTTATTTTTGAGCTAAAGGGAGGGGGACAGAAGACAGAGAAGAGGTTATTTACAGAAATTAGTTGCAGAGAAAAAAAAATGTGAGTCTAAATGGAGAGATTATCAACATAGAAAGATGTGTTAGAGCCTAATAAGAAAGGCATGATGCACGCAGTCCATCTGAATATAACCATTAGCAGCATGGAAGAGAGGCTGTTTACTGTATTAAAGCTACCTTTACTGGTTGTATAAAAACAAAAAAGGATTGTATTGGGGCCATCACACTCCCATCTTTTCAATTACAGAGATAGAACAATCTCAGATTCCGAAGCTAACTACAAATCAAAATTGTGTTATGTTATCTGCTGAGACACAAATGGAAAATAAATACTGTTAACTGTCACTTTCCATTAGGTAACAGAAATTCAATTACATTTCAAACAAGCCTCCATGTCAACAGAATAAATCTGTTTCATAAATGAGCAGGTAACCATTTTTGATTCCAACTTCCCAAAGGGAAAAAATCAATTTTAATCACAATTCTTCAATTTTTTTTCCATATGAATGTTTTGGAGTCGAGTACATCATCTGGTCTAATAAGCAGTGTTGTACAGAAGAAGAAAAAAAAAGTCAAAATTGGTTGTTGTTCGTTTCTGGTGCCTTTTAAACCAGAGACTCTCCGTGTCGGGTTTAACTGAACTCTGAATTGCTCAAATGCTATCACTTTAAAAGCAAATGCCAGGAAGCAGGGAAAATGTACAAGGAAAATTCTTTCTGTCATGGGGTCATCCCAATAAGAAATGTACATAGATAATATTAACCAGTTTCAGTGACCAGCTGTTAGTGGCAAGCCCCCATCCCAGCTCCCTTGAAATGTAAGGAGAATCTGGAAAGACAAGCTTCTATTCTGGAACACCCAGTCAACCAGAGGACAGGCTGACAAATCTAGGATGACTGAGAGAACTTAGAGTAAATTGTCCACTTGGCACAAGGTTATTTTAATCTAATAAATGCTCATTTAATAGATGACCTGCTTGTGTTGCAATGGGGCAGTCTTTTGGAGGGGAGCTCTAAACATTTAGTTTGACTTTTAGTGAATTCTAAAGGATAGACATTTTCAATGAAAGACTCCTGAACTTATTATAACTTGTAAAAGGACATCTTGTAACCTGTTAGGATGGAGTATTCATAATAGCTATCACTCAGAGTCCTTACAAAGACCCAGGAATTGTGATAAACACTTTGCACAATTATGTCATGTAATTCTCACTTGCAATTCTTTGAGGTAGGTCTTAGTCTTGTCTCCAAGAGAGAACAAAGGCACAGAGAGGTTAAGTTACTTGCCCAACTCACACAGCAAATATATCGTTGAGCTGGGATTCAAAGCCAGGTCGTCTGACTCCTGAATCTGTACTTAATAACCATCTGTCCACCAGACCTCCAAACTCAACTCTCCTATGCTCAGCAATACTTTAAGTGTTAAACATGGATAACTACCTGATTTATCAACTAAATCAGGACACTCTTGAGGGTGATGGGGGTCTTCTTAACAATTGTCCCAAAACAACAGGAGCAAACTCCCTTGGAAAATGGGAAAAAATGTTTCCCTTAATTATAAGGAAGGTATATGTGTTATAAAGAGAGTTGAAGTGATAGGGCACAGTCTAAAGAAAAGTCAAGGGTTTTTGTCCTTTAAGAAATGGAAGAGAGTGTTAGAAATGACTCTTCATTCAGGAAAACATTACTAAACACTTACTACTGAGAATAAGTGAGACAAAGTCCCTGCCCTCTTGAAGCTTACATTCTAGCTGTCACTAAGAAGCAGGGTGTTATGGTGAAAAGAACATGACCTTAGTAGAGAAGCAGAACTGGACTTCAACTTGGCCCTATCTGTGTGGACACATTAATTAACCACCCAGTTATATTTCTCAATCTATAAAATGTGAATAATATTTTTATTGCAAAGTGGTAGTGAGAAGTGTAGATAATATATGTTACATGCCTCGCATGATGTTTGTGACTGCTTTAGAGATGGTGGCCATTATCACTATTGGGATGTGCGGGTCTTCGTGCCCTGGGTAGATTCACAATCCAACAGGTATATAGAACTTAAAGAATATTTAGCTGGCTAAATTTGTTCAACATCTGAAGATGGTCTGAAGAAGATATGCATGGTAAAAGCAGGAATGTGCCATCATCCATGGAAAATTTTTTTAAAGGACACCAAAAACAGGATGTAGAAAGTAGTCAGTGCCCATAGGTTAAGAGAACCCAATCTGCAGAAGCAGATAGCTAGGAAAGAAATAAATTCAGATGCCCATTGGGTTCTTGATTGGGTCATAGACTTAAGACCTTGGTCAACATAGTGAACACCCAACACACTGGTTCCCTTATCTGCAAATTCTGAGTGATGATCTAAGCCAGAGGATGGCAACCTTGATGACAAAGGGCTTGCCTGTAAATATATTAGGCTTTGCAGGCTATGCTGTTGCAACTACTCAAATCTGTCATTGCAGTGCAAAAGCTGTCAAAGGCAATACATAAACAAATGAACATGACAGTGTTGTAATAAAACTTTATTTATAAAAGCAAGCAGTAGACCAGATTTGAACTGCGGGTCATAGTTTGCCAACCCTTGATCCAGACTCTACAAAGTAATGATGGGGAGGAGTCAGGCGGAACAGCTAAGTATTGACCATAAAACATCTGGAAACCAAAAAGGGCTTTAAGAAAAATGTACTTCTTGCCTATATTTCAAACAAAATAGTACTATTATCACCAAACATGCTTTTAGTGGGATCCAGGGAGCAGGAAATTGAATCACTTTCATTATCAGCATCACTTTCACTCAAGCAGGAAATATGAGCCCATGGAAGCCTCAGAAGATAGCTGCATAGCTCCGTGGAGCCAAACCTTCTTAAATTTGGCCATATAAGAATAATGAAATTAACCTATATTCCAATGGAGTCTCACTGAGTTTGAAACTCACTCAAACCTCCTGTGTATTGAATCAAAGTCAACCTTTTGCCATTGTTTCTAGGCCATTACAGATATTACTACAAAATTCAAAGTTGAGAGATGATTTCTGGGCTTCAGGTTCAATTCAACGGTCAATAATACATCTTTTCAAGGGCTTCATGTCATAGAACAAATGATAAGTAAGTTAAGAAAGTGCTATATTTCAAAAAAATTTGTAAAGGGATAAAAAACTTTTACAAAAAAAGATATATGAAGATCCCCCTTCCTGTGAGTCCTGAAAAATCATTGTGCAAAAAATGTCATCAAAAAAGGAAAGAAGCAGGCATGGTGGCCCCAGCCTGTAATTCCCGCCTATAATCCCAGCACTTTGGGAGGCTAAGGCGGGAGGACTGCTTGAGCCCAGGAGTTTGAGACCAGCCTAGGCAAATAGTGAGATCTATGTCTCTACAAAAAAATGTTTTTAAAAAATTAGCCAGGCGTGGTACTTGGGAGTGGTACTTGGGAGGCTGAGGCTGGAGGATCACTTGAGCCCAGGAGTTTGAGGCTGCAGTGAGCTGTGATCACATCACTGTTGTCCAGCCTCCAGACTGAGCAACAGAATGAGACCCTGACTCAAAAAACAAACAAACAAACATAAAAAAATCTCTGCGTTTCCAGTCTTCTGGCCTGTCTCCCTTCCTTTCCAACAACCCAAGCCCCTACTGCAGACCCATGAATAGGGCATCAGGGTCTCACAAGTTTCATAATACAGATTTCTCCCAAACTATCGAGACATTTGAGGCAGCTTCTCCAAGTGATACTTGGAATGCACTTCTTTCTTTCTGCTGATATTAAATTTTCCACAATAAATATTCAGATATATTGCCTTGATAAAGAGAAAAATGTGCTTTCTTAAACATTTACTTGAATTGGACAATATCAAGGGCACATGGTATACGTCCGGCATTGTGCTAGACACTCCTGAAAATTTGAGGCAACACTAATACTCCTTGTCCTCAAGAAGGTTATGCTCTCCCAAAATAAGAAGAGGCAAAGAAGCTGAAAACAACTCTATTTTGCTGCTGGACATGGTTCAAAAGAATCAGGAGAGTTAAGAGTCCTTATGAAGCACTTAAAA
The DNA here is from genome assembly GCA_963574415.1 of Tarsius wallacei. Lineage (NCBI taxonomy): Eukaryota > Metazoa > Chordata > Mammalia > Primates > Tarsiidae > Tarsius > Tarsius wallacei. The sequence goes on from CAUYQG010021178.1 coordinate 17,491, forward strand.
GACTAAAAAGCTACCATGAGTCTATAAAGGCAGAGTCTCTGAAGATCACAGGTATATAAGAAGAAAGGGAAGTCTTGGTTTAGTACCAGCAGAAGAGTTGGTTCAGAAGATGAAGTGTGTTTGAGCCATTAATGAACAGTGACTGGAGCCCCAGCTAACACGTGAACCCACTCTCATATCTAGTCCTAGCTTTTTCTACTCACCTGCCCTGCCTTTTCTAATGAAGACCCAAGAAAGTACTACAGCAATGACATTCCCTGCCTCATCCTTTGGAGAGTAGGTGGGGACATAGACCTTTGCTCCAGAGCTGTGATGCCCAAACTCCTGCCTTTCCCAACTCAGGAAATTTAATTTTTTAAAAAAATTTAGTTTAAAAAAAACCAATTTGAAGAGCATATCTTCTAAGAAGTACATTTAAATCAGGTTAACTTGTATTTAGTTTACTGGGTTAGGGGTCATATTTTCTTGTCTTAATATTTCTTTTTTTTTTTTTTTTTCTGAGGTGAACTTTAGGTACGTAAATACCACACTGTCCAAAGTGGTAAAGACTATAATTAATTCCTCTGTACTACATACATCGAAAAATATTTGTGCTTGTTAGAAATATTAAGACAAGCTGGGCTTGGTGGCTCAGCCTGTAATCCCGCGCCTTTGGGAGACTGAGG
>CAUYQG010021181.1:0-14208 GCA_963574415.1 Tarsius wallacei
GTGATAGCGTGAGCCTCCTGGGGATCAGCTGCCCAGCTGGGCGCTCCACTCGGGGCTCCAGAGCTCCAGATTTCAGAGCCCCAAAGCTCCCAAGGGCAGGCGGTGAGTGGCAGAGGTGGCCCCGCGCTGCTCCCAGTGTACTTCAGTCAGATGGAATCAGTGCCTCCGAGGGGTGGGTGCCCAGAGCCTCCTAGGGTGACCGGAGGCTCAGTCTGGGATCAATGCAGTCAGGGATGGAGCTGAGACCCGGACCTTCCCACCCACGAGGGAGCAGCCCGAGATGCAATAGCCGGCCCTGCGTCAGACCGGGGGTCCCTGAGCCTCGGACCAATGCGTCTAGCTGTGGGCAGTGGGGTAGGGGAAGGAGGGCAAGAGACTTTTTGGGGAACTCACATTCGGAGAATCTCACAGTTCTGCCTGTGTTGCCGCCATCTTGACCGCAATCTCCCTTTCTAACTTTCTATGATAACAGTGCACAAAGGAGTGAGAAGGAATGACACTATAAGGGAGCAAAGTTTGTATATACTATTGAAATTAAGTTGTTATTAATCCAAATAAGATTTCTATAAATTAAGGTATTAATTGTAATCTCCAGGAAAACTACTAAAAAAACTGAAAAAAAGTAAATGATATGACAAGGGGTAAAATTGCATATTAGATATAATTTAACCCAAAAGAAGACAATATTGGTGGAAAAGGACAAATAGAAAACAAATAGCAAAATGGTAAACAAAATTTCTTCCCACTCAGTAATTATATTAAATGGAACTAGATTAAACAATCCAGTTAAAAGGCATAGATTAAAATAGTAGATTACAATTTTTAAACACACACACAAAATTATCCAACTTTATGATGCTAAAGAGACACAATTTTATATTAAGAAACACAAATAGGTTTCAAATAAAAGCATGGAAAAGATATCATACAATAATTAACAAAAGAGATCTTGAAAGCTTATATTAACATCAACAAAATAATCTCAATCTATAATAGTATATAGCAATGATAAACCTATATGCACCTAAACACAGACCCCAAAATATAGAAAGAAAAATGATAATTCAATTGTTATATTTGTTGAATTTAATTCTCCACTTTCAGTAATAGTGGAAAAATAGACAAAGAACAAGGAAATAGAAGACAAACAATGCTATAAATGAACGAGGTCTGATAGACATCTGTAGAATATGCCACCTGACAACAGTAAACATATTCTTTTTACATGTACATGAAACATTCTCCAGGGTAGACCATATGTTATGCCACCAAACAAATTTCAATAAATGTAAGAGAATTGTTACATTCAAAGTACTTTTTTTCCCCACAATGCAAAACAATTATAAACAATAACCACCCCCCAAATTATGAAATTTATACATTTTTGGTAACTAAACAACACACTTCTAAATTTAAAAATGACCAAAGATAAGTCATAGGAAAATTCTAAAATACTTTGAAATAAATAAAACCAACACACAGCATGTGATGTAGTCAGAGTAGTGCTTAAAGAAAAATCTATAGTTGCAAATATTTATACTAGAGAAGAAAAATGTTCAATCAATAACTTAACCTTAAGAATTGAGGGAGATTTTAAGAAACTAGAACAAACTAGCCAAAAACAAGCAGAAAAAGGAAATAATACAGATTATAGTGAAAATAAATGAAACAGAAAATGGAAAAAATAATGTAATATATTTAAAAATTAGTTCTTCAAGATATCAACACAATTGGGAAACCTTAAACTAGACTGAACAATAAACATTAAAAAAACTCAAATTACAAAATTATAAATGTTTGGACACTAATTGACTTTATAGGAATAAAAATGCTCAGAAATGCATACTATAGAAATTTGTATGCCAAACAATTGGAAACCTAGATGAAATCAACAAGTTTCTAAAACCACACAAACTACCAAAACTGATTCAGGGATAATTAGAAAATCTGAATAGGTATATATCAAATAGGGAAATTCATAAAATAATCAAATTTCTCCCACAAAGAAAAGTTTAGGTCCAGGTGGCTTTTACTGACTACTACAAGAATTGAAAAGAGGAATTAGCATGAATCCTTCAAAAACACTTTAAAAAATATGGAAGAGAATACTTCCCAACTTATCATACTAGAGAAATATTATCCTAGTACTAAAACCAGGCAAAGAAATAACAAAAAAAGAAATCTATAGACCAATATCCATTATAAATGTAGACACAAAAATCCTCATCAAAATATTAACGAACTGTATTTAGCAATATAAAACATTTTGCAGGTTAAGTAGAATTTATCCCAGGGGTGTAAGGTTGGTTCAACAACAAAGATGAATAACTGTAATAACTATATCAATAGAATAAAGGACAAATATCACATGATCATCCTCATCAATAAAACATTTGACAAATGCAGCATCTTTTTATGGTTAAAAAAATTCAGCAAATTACAAATAGTAGTGAACTTCCTCAACCTGAGAAAATGTATCTATGCAAAACTCACAGACCACAACACACTTAGTACCAAAAGTTTGAAAACATTCTTCTAAAACAGAAACAAGAAAAGGATGTCTTCTTTTGCAACTTATTTTAAACATTGTGTTGAACATTTTAACCAAGGGAATTAAAATAAAAATAAATAAAAGGCATCCAGATTTGAATGGAAGAAATGAAATGTTCTCTACAGATTGCAGGGTATTACACATAGAAGTCTTAGGAAATATGTACACATACACATACACTCTCAATACTATAGCTAACAAGTTAATTCAGTAAGTTTGCAGAATACAAGATCAATACAGAAAAATAGCGTATTAATATGCTATCAATGAGTCACCCAAAAATAAAATTAAGAAAACGATTCCACTTAAAATGCCGTGAAAATAATAAAATATTTAGAAATACATTTAACAAAAGAACAAGACATGAACAAGATGCTGCATTTGGCAAATATTGTATTGATGAGGATGAAAAGTACAAAACATCAGTGGAAAAATTAACAAAACTTAAATAGATAGAAATATATTTGTATTCATGTATTGGAAGACCTAGTATGGTTAAAAAGTCAATACTCTCCAAATTGATCTGCAGATTTAATGCACTCTTTATCAAAGTCCCCAACTTCCGTTTTTGTACATTCTGAAAGTCTGATTGTGAAGTCATATGGAACAGCAAGTTATCTATAATATTCAAAGCAGTTTTGAAAAGAAGAACAAAGTTGGGGAACTTGCATCTCACCATAAATCTACAGAAAACAGTATGGTATAGACTTATATCTATATGTATATTTAAGTGAAACATAATTGAGATTCCAGAAATAAAACTATACATTTATGATCAATTGATTTTCAACAAGAGTTCTAAAATATTTTCAAATAGTCGTTTCACAAATGGGTTTGAGACTGCTGACTGTCCACCTGCAAAACAATGAATATGAAACCATACTTCAGTCTATGTACATAAAATTAACTCAAAATGGATCAAATACCAAAAAGCTAAAAATATAAAGTTCTTAGAAAGAACCTAGGTTTATATGCTTATAACTGGATTAGGCAATGTTTTCTTAAATATGACACCAAAAGTGCAAGTAAAATAAATGGGGTCTAATAAAAATTAAATTATTTTGTTTCTTTATGGACATTATCAAGAAAGTGAAAAGACAGTCCATTGAATGGAAAACAATATCTGAAAATTATATTCCTAATAAGGATCTTGTGTCTGAAATATATACACACATATATTAACAATAAAAATAAATAACTTCATTAAAATCAGCAAAAAATTTTAACAGAATCTTCTTTATAAAAGATACAGAAATGGCAAACCATCACATGGAAAGTTGTTCAATGTCATTAGTCATTTGGTAAACTGAAATTAAAACCTTAGTTAGATATTGCTTTACACCCACTAGGATAGGTGTACCAAAAAAAGACAATAATGAGTGTTGGTAGAATGTAGAGAAATGAGAACCCTCATGCTTTGCTTGTGAGAGCGTAAAATTGTGTAACTGTTTTGGAAAACAGTCTGCCAATTTCTCAAAGGTTAAATATAGTATACCATATGACCCAGCAATTCTAGGCCTATGTATATGCCCTAGGAAAATGGAAACACAAGTCTGCACAAAAACTTATACTAGATGAATGCTCATCGCAGCATTATTTATAAGAGCCAAAAAGTGAAAAGAATTCAAATGTCCATCAACTGATATATGGATAAATTAAATGTATTGTATCTATGGAAAGGTATATTATTCAGCCATAAAAAGAAATAAAGCACTGATTCATGTTACGGCATTAATGAAACAAACATCTTGCTAAGTGAAAGAAGGCAGAGACAGATGCCCACATATTTTATGATTGATTGATATGAAAAGTCACTCACATGTGTCCTTCCCCATAACCCTCACCAACTACTATTAATCTACTTTTTGTAGATTATGCAAATATATAGAGACAAAAAGTAGATTAATAGCAGTTGTTGGGGGTTATGGGGAAGGACACATGTGAGTGACTGTTAATGTATATAAAGTTTCTTTATAGAGTGATGAAATATTTTGAAAGTAGGTAATAATGACAATTGTACAACATTGCTAATATACTAAGAGCCATTACATTGTATTCTTTAATGGGATACATTTTATGCTATGTGAATTATATCTCAATTGAAAATAAACTATGGCAGCAAACTACATTTGTTTCAGTGGCAAAAGAAATGGTGATGATCAGAACCCACACATTCCCTTCACATGATAGAGAATAGTGGATTTTCTTAATATGCTTTTGTAGGGAACATGGTACTGTGTAATTTATTCAAAAGACTTTCAGCTACCTGAATGGGCACAGTTGACAATAATTAGAACCAGAAGCAACTGGGTTTGGGACTAAAGACAGCATTAAAGCAGATGGCAGATAGGAAGAATAGATTTCTACAGTACAGTCTTGGGAAAGATAAAGAAACTACATTCTAGCTTGTTGGGGAGTAGGAATTCAGGATGTAGGTAAAAAGAAATTAATGGAACTAAATCAGTGTGTTCTGTTATACTCTGGCATGAAATTATTGCAGGCTATTTAATCCTGAATCTAAATTAAGAAGGATGTTGGAAAATCCCAGTGAAGACTCTTGGGGAGTTTTTCCTTAGCCATGCTAATTTAAATAAGTCGGTGCTCTCAAGAGAAGTTAGGATGCTTAAGTCAAGAGGAAACTTTTATTTTATTAATACTTTTCCAGATATTTCAATGAAACTGTCAATTGATAGGCTAAAATTTCATTTGGGAAGTGATATCCCAGGATAGTAGTGCCTAGTTAAGCCTTTCCTATTTAGGGTACTTAGGAATGGAATAAGTGTTAACTTTTTAAATTTTATTTTAGCAATATCACAGTTTACATTGGGGGGGAAGCTTGGAAACCATCCAAATTTCTCACAAATGGGAAAACAACTGTCTCACAGATGATGGCTCCTTTAAACATACTAAAATAGTAATATGTAGCAATTTCAATATATAAGCACAGCTCTAAATCTTGATGTGGATTAACAAAACACAAAATTATATGTCAACTAATTACATTGTAAATACTACAAAATACCATATGTATGTGTATTAAGAGAAAAATAAATTTGGAGAGAAAAAACAAACATACTTGCCAGACTCTCTGTTCATTATTTTCATATAGTCCCTAAATGACTCTGTAAGCGTGGTAATAATATCCCAGTTTTATAGATGAAAAATTAATATACAGGACATTTCGATGTGATTTGTTCAGGAAGATCCAACTGATAAAGATGGAGAAAAGATTGAAACTCAGGCCCTTTAACTCCAAAGTTTATGTAAACATAACCCAGTGAAATATAATTTAATAATAATACTATTTCTTTTCTTGGGTTACCAACTAATTGAAGTCTGAATGTGGTCAGATACCAGTATGAAATGTTTCTATTTTTTTTCTATTCACTGTCCTCATGTTAAATATGTCTTTTCCATCTTTTAACAATGACAGATCCCATAGGTGTCTATCATTTGCTATTATTAAAAAGTCCAGTCTAACCCAATGTCATCTAGTTTTAAATCTCAGCCTCATGCCTTCATTAAATATTTATAATTTCCGCTTTCTGGGATATCTACCAAACTTCATCCCATGGGAATTATGCAGCCCAAGGGAGAGTTTGTGATTGGCATGTAAGATGTTTTCTTCATTCTTCTCTCTTCTGGTCCCAGCTCCTGTGATGTAAACTTGGGAAGAGGGGGAGCATGAGAGAGGAAATAAATAATCTTTTGTGACTAGCATCTTGGCTTTTTCAGCTTCTTTGTTAAATGATGCAGATATCCAAATGCTGATTCTCTAATGAAATGCATGTGTGAGTTAGCCACAGGATGTTATAGATATCCCTGCTGCTCAGATGCCCTAATTGAGAGATCTGCCCCAGCTTCACCTCCTGAAGTCTACCTCATCTCTTCTCCCTGACTCCTCAGCGTCTTCCCCAGGGGTCCGCCTAGTAGGCCCTGGTTGCTGTATTTGCTCTGTGTGCCAGCCTTCTCAGGTGGTATACCAGCAAGCTAGCTGAAGTCAGGCTGCCTCATATGATGTTCATTTGGACTATGCACTGGAACTCAGGCCTCTTTGCTATGAAAAGCTGTATAAGCCAGCTTCCCTCATGTTATTTTCCCTTCTCTCATTTTGTTTTTTGTATTTCTGTTCAAATAGGTGAAAGAAAAATTGGTAGGTGTACTAATAAGCTGATATTGGTAGGTGATAAAAATAAGATGCCATTCTTCCCTACCTGTAGCACAAATCTAATCTCTATAAATTGTTCTCTTGGAAATGCTCTCACTTTTCTTGGCTTGGTTGGCACACGCATCCACTCTCCTCATGTTAGGAAGGGAGATGAGCATGTTCATTCTCTCAGGTTAGTGAGTCAATGTCTCTGATACTTCTCTACTTCTCTCTTATTACCTCCTCCCTTTCTAGTCTTAATACATATAGACTTGGATAACAGTGGTGGCTCAATTATATTGACATAGTAGAACAACTTGCCCCCTCCCCATCACTCACTATAAAGCCTGAAGGAGATTTCTGTCTCCTAAATGTTTTCAAGTGTAGAGTACTTTCTTTTTATATATCTCAGTTTTGTATACTGGTCCAGAACAATAGAGCCACCTCAGCATCCTTTTACACCTGTTAGATCCTCAAAGTGCAAAGTGATGTTTAGAAAAGACAGCACATGTTCAATTACATGGTACATTAGCTCTTAGGAGGGTTCCTTGTCATTCCCCTGATACCTAAGGAATACTAAGAAAAATAGAAACTATTTAGTAAACCAAAGTAATCTATAGCCTATTAAAAATGTATATGTCTGAGATAAATAGGGGGAAACTAAGGGAAAAACAAAATTTTCTATAGATTAAGAAATTTTAAATGGAGGTATGAACAGAGAAAACTATATGCTTTTTCTGATTTTGCCCAAATTAGCAGAAAGAGCTTCTTTCTCCAGGCTGGGTGGTGCCAACAGGTTTTGGCATTGTGTTGTAAAATTAAGCTGGCATTCTTCATTACTAGGAATTTGTATTCTTTAGATACATATTAATCAATCTTGCTTATGTTTCTAAGTGTTATTAGAATCACCATATTTTGGGACAAACTACCTTTCTCAACTGATTTAATTCATTATGTCCTCCTTAGAATACCCCAGTTAACTGTTCCACTCAACAATTCTAAGCATGTCTGAACAATTCCTGCCTCTCTAGCTTTCCTCATGCTACCCCCACCTGAAAAGTTCTCCCTTTATATGTTTAGCTGACATAATTCCACCCATTGTTGGAAATCTAGGTTACAGTCCACCTTCTCTAGCCTGCTGTGGGAAATTATATATTCTGTAGTTCTTTCTGGAAATTTTATTGCTTCAGATAGCAGCTGACTGTTTCTCTGAATGAACCTACAACTCCCTTCACTCATGCTGGAGTACAGTGGCACAATCATGCAGCTTTAATTTCCTGGGCTCAAGCAATCCTCTCGCTTCAGCCTCCCATGTAGCTGGGACCACAAGTGTGTGCCACCACACCTGGCTAATTTTTGTCTTTTTGTAGAGACAAGGTCTCATTATATTGCCCAAGCTGGTCTCAAACTCCTAGGCTCAAGCAACCCTCCCACCTCGGCCTCTCAAAGTGCTGGGATTACAGGCATGAGCTGCCATGTCTGGCTCAACCATGTATATTTTAATGTCATTTGTTTGTCAAAGGATAGAGAGGAGTTTAAATATTCTTCCATTGAGGACTATCTAAAAAATTAAGAGCATGTGCTAGGTCATCTGGATGACCAAAAACAAAAAACTGACTAATCCTCCATCATTTCATTTTCAAAGCAAATTTACACATAAGATGTTAATCACATTGGCACCAGTATCTTTTCAATGTACCACAACAGAAATTAGCTAAATATATAAATAACAGGTTTGTGCCAAGCGAAAGCCAACTGATTTAATGAATACTGTGAGAAGGGTTTTTCTATAGAAAAATTATGAGAACTTGACTGGCTTTATGGCTCTATGCTATGGCAGGAATGATTCAGACGATTTTGCACTGTGACTTTCTGTACTATATTCACATTGAAAATAGAAATTTAGTTTTAATAAAGTAATATCCTTCCTCTCACTAAATTAGTACTGCTGATTAAGTGTTATTGGTTTTTGTAGCTTTGTTTGGATTTAATTGACAAATTTGATTTGGTTTTATCATTTGGTAAGTGCAGTATACTTCATTTGTATATAATTTTAGGTTTGCACATGTTTAAGTACCATTTGTATTATACCATAACATTGTATTGTATATAAACACTGAGAAATTTCCCAAATTTTTAAAAAGCGATGTGCAATATGATTCAGTTTTAAAAAACTATGACTTAGCTTTGAATATTAGTCATTTTTTTCACAGACATATGTCTCTTTTTCAGCATTGGTATCAGTTCTTAGAGATCAGAGATTATATCTGTTTTCTGTATCTCTCACAGCTGGTAGCCAAGTGTCTTACACACACCCGTTGTTCAATAAAATTCATTCATGATTGTGATTGTTCTGATGCTCTCTATCTGAAAGTTTAACTCTCAGAACCTCAGTTTTTCATATGTAACACAAGACTGATCCATTTATATTTGGCTTCTAAAACCCTTGCCTTCCCTGACATTCTAAAGAGTGCAAGAAAAACAGATTACATACATGCTAATGATAAATCTGGATTTGACACCATTTTATGCAAAGTTAAAGTCATATCTAGTGATTTAGTGATTTTGCCTGTTGGGAGGAAGCATGGATCCACAACTTCTGTTTTGTTTTTTTTTTTAAGTGGGGAGTGAATCTCTTTTTAAAGAGTATTAAGTTGTGAGGTTCTATGCTACTGACAATGAGATATGGCTACATGACTGTAGTTTCTCTTGTGCCTTTTTATTTGTTGAAAGGAATGAGACATCTTTTTTCTTGGAGACAGGCAAGAATGAAAAGTAGATATATTTTCTTTTCTCCCTGCAGTTTTTCTAAAGGAGCCAATTGTCAGACCAATCAAGGAAGCAAATAAATACTACAATTTGCAAATGTAGTTGGGAAGATAAAGTTAATCTCAGTGAAGAAGGACATTATAGATATGTGCAACTTAAACACAAATAAAACTAGAAACCCCAGAAAAAGACTTGAGAGATACAGACTCATTAGCATCTTTTATAGTTAGTGTACCCTGACTTATGCATATTATTGACCAAAGTACTTAAACATTCCAATGATCTAATTCCCAACGATGTCAAACCCAATTAGTCCAGATAATTGCTTTATTTTTATTTTTATTTTTATTTTTTTGAGTTGGAGTCTCACTCTGTTGCCCAGACTGGAGTGCAGTGGCCGCTCCCGACCACCGCAGCCTCAACCTGCTGGGCTCAGGCGATCCTTCCGCCTCAGCCTTCCAAGTAGCTGGAACTACAGGTGCGCGCTACCACGCCCAGCTAATTTTTTGATTTATTGTAGAGATGAGGTCTCGCTTGCCCAGGTGGGTCTCGAACCCGCGGGCTCAGGCAATCCACTCACCTCAGCCTCCCAAAGGCACGGGATTACAGGCTGAGCCACCAAGCCCGGCTTGCTTTATTTTTTATTTGGACTTTTATAACAGAGAGTTCTGTGTTAGAATCACAGGCCCATTGACTATAAATGTGTTACCTTGAGTAGATTTCTGAACCCTTCTTAAGACCAGTTTCTTCATCAGTAAGTTGGAGGCAGCATTAATTTTCATATATGAGTATTTTGAAGTTCTATATGTGAATCTCCTAGCTTTAGGTTAGTAACTCAAGAAGTAGTTTTTTCCTATAACCTTTAGGATCAGAAGGAATAGAGACCCACTGCTCTCTGAGCTCCAGATTGACTACCATTGTGGTGAATCATTAAAATTATCACATGAAGTTTGAAACACAAATAATAGTAGGCTTCACCCTATCATAAAAGATCTGAGGTGAAGCTCAGAAATATGTATTTTCAAAACGTCATTCATCATGTTCAAGAATCTCTGTCCTGGCAGGCAGGGTTAATATGCTGCTTATCATTTGGATCCTTAATCCCTAGAAAAGGGTCTGGCATAAAATGCTCAGTGAAAGTCTGTTAAATAAATTTTAAACAAATCTTCTCTATTATCCATGAGTGATGGTGTTGATTCTGGTGTTATTCAAACTGACCATTCAGAATATGGATTATTAAGCTAACTATAGCTTTAATTCATTAAAAAAATGACATTTTAAAGCATTTCAAAATTGATTTGGTGGTATCATATGGCATGGTAAACTCCTCTTTAACATGAGAATCAGGACTTAGAGTCTTTTTTGTGTTAGATACTTATAAGAAACCTATTACATAGTGTTTCATGACTATCGTTTACATTTGCACAGAGCAAGAATTGCCATGTCATTTTTGCAATGATTATGCAGAAGGCATTGCATATAATACCTAGGGTTGATTACATAAAAATCATATCTTTATTTCAAATTCAAATTTATTAAATCAAATCTTATCTCCTCCTTCCATTTCCTTCCCCCCACATTCCATAATGTAAAGCTTTGAATAAGGAGAAGTAGTTTGTAGAAATACTCTAAGGCATTTGTAAACTGATGTTCAAAATGGCCAGACCTAGCAATTCACGGGTTTCCAAAATACCTAAGAATTTCAAACACCTATGATTAAATTCTCTGCCCAGTAGCTGACTTTTCCCTTTATAGAAATTTTAGTCATTTCATCTAAGGCCTTGTCTTTGTTGAGGAGTTAGAAATTTAATAATACATGATCACAAATTAGAAATTGTTTTTAAAAAAGACACTAGAAATTAATATTTATAAGGTCTTTAGAAGAAACTTTTTAGCTTTCAAGCAATGAAAGAATTCATACACAGATTTGGCTATAAAAATATAAGCAAATAAATATAAATTAAAGGTTGCAAACCAAACTGGGAAAAAGATTCACAAAATTTATTGAAAAAAGAATGAGTATTTTATATATAAAAAGATAGTACAAATTGTTATAAAAACGAGACTTCTATAAATAGACAAGTGATAATACCAATTAATTCATAAAAGAAGAAAATTCAACATGTTAATAAGTATTATATATAAAATAATCAAAATAAACATTAAACATAGGATCCCATTTTCTCCTATTAAATTAACAAATAATAAAATTTAAAACATGGTAATACTTTCTGGGGAAATGGACTTATATAGTGCTTGTGGGAGTGCAAATTTATACAAGTGTGGCATAGAAGAAAGTTTGGCAGTATTTGTCAAGAAATATAAAAATGATCAGACCTATAGACATAATAGTTCAACTTCTGAAAATGGTCATAATGATCGAAGAAGAAGGAGGAGAATAAAACAATAAAAATAAGACAAGAGAAAGAAATCAAACTCATAGATTTATGAGATTATATATTCATGGTATTATAATTTATTCCTAAAATATTTGAAAACAAGCTAAAAGTTTAGAAATGGGGCATGCTAGGTTAACTGATTCATTTATTCAATGAAATATTATGTGCCAGGCAAAGTGGGGACCAAAGGGAGGCCCAAACTTTGCTGTATGATGACCACTTGTATACCTAATTCTGAATTGTACCCCATATTTTTAAAATAAAAAAAGAAAGGAAAAAATGAAATAAAATAAATAAATAAAAATTTAAAAAGAAATATTATGTGAATGTTAAAAACACATGAAATTACTTAAAATAACATAAACCATTATATTATTGCATTATAAAAAACACAATACAAAATCATATACACAATTATCCCACTTATTAAATTTAACTGTCTACTTTCCAAAAATGGAAGAGAAAGGCAAAAATGTTTACATAGTAGAATTACACAAATATGTGATCTCTTGGCTTAGTTTTGCAGTTGAGTGGTTTTATTTTCAGATATTTTTTCCTAATATTTCCTTTAGTGTATTATTATTTGCATTGCACCAAATTACCACATATAGTGGAAAAAATAATAACCTGCTCAATGACTGCCTAAAAGCCCTTGAAACCATTATAGTAGGAATCCAACCTCATAATTTCCAAAGTTTGAGGAATGCCAGATGGATGCTTACTCTTTGCATGGAAGGTACCATAGAAATCCAAAGATCCTTAGAAGAACTTCCAGATCTTCGTCATGAAGAAAGAAAGAAAAACAAATCTTACTGGGTTGTTAACAATTGATTATAGTGACATTGGTTAGAAAACATTAGCATAATACAGAAAGTGTTATTTATCAGCTCTCTAGAATAAAATCTCTAGACTTTCAAGCAACGGAAGAAATAAACGACTTGGCTTCAAAATATTTGCAAGTAAGCAAATATAAACAGAATTAAAAGATAATCACATAGAGACATATTACAGAGTGAATGTGAGTCTCTCTAAAGGTGGTTATTCCTAATTTTTCTCATTTGCCTTTGTTAGAATTCCTCTGGCAGAGATTGGAATGGAGCTTGGATTTAGTTTACCTTCTCACAGAACATTCAAAAATCACACCTATTGCCCTTTTAAATAATATCCCAATGTGTCTGCCCAGGTAATGAATAAAGTTGACTATTTTTACTCAAAGCCGCACCTCCAGATACCTCCTGGGTAGAATACTGCATAATTAATTATAGGAATGTGCATTTTCTAAATGTAATAGTATGTGTTTATATACATATACAACAGAATTCAGTTTACATAGCATATTTGGGAAATACCTTTGAGAAAGGTGTTTGTTTAAAAGTCTATAATATGCCTTTGCATCAGATCTTTAGGATATATTAATTATGGACCAAAAGAAAAAGAACTGGAAAAAAAACCATAGAAATTATATTTAGTTTAATAATCTTATTTTGCCGACTTGGAAACTAAAATTTTGATAAACACAAGAACACAGATATAGCTATACATAGAAGCTGAATCTCTGACCTCTTCAATCTGTGCTTTTTAATTTGGTTCTTTTGAGTTTTTTTTCTTATGTAGAAAAATAAATAAATAATAAAGACTACATTTCTTTTCACATTTCCCTACCCAAATTGTTATCTACTGTAGTAAATATCTGAGTCAAAAGTTGCTAATGTTCTATATAAGCCCATTTTGGAAGAGGGATGAAAAAACATTTGAAAATGATCAACCTATATATTTCAGAATATGCATAAAAAAGAGTGAACAAAAAAAGTTAATGATCTGTCTTTTTAAGCTTCTTTTCTATGTTTTTGACAGTTTGCACTGGTTCTGTATTTTGTTCTTCAATCTCTGAGATTCTTCTGCCAGACTAATTCTGCTTTCCATGCTTATTAGTTAGTTATTTGTTTCAATCACAGTATTCTTTACTGCTGTTATTTCAGTTGTCAGCTCCTTCCTGTTTTTCTCTTGTCTCACCTCAAATGTTTTTATTCTCTCTATTAATGTCCTGATGTCTGTGTTTGTAGTATATGACCTGTCATTCTGGGGGCTCTTCATTTTTTGAATTCCAAAGTCTTTTTTCTCGGTGTCTGACTTTCCAGGGTCTGTGTGAGACCTATATTCTTCTTTTTGTTTCTCTTCTTTTGTGTAGATTTTACTCCCCACTTTCACCTTTTTTCCCTCAGCCTTCTTTAATTCTGTTGTTCAGGGTTGAGGAGTTGCTTTTACTTCTGTTTGTTCAAGCTCTGATTCTTCCTTATGTATTTCCTCTTGCCTTGTTCAATTCTGGAGTTGGACTGTAGGTA
>CAUYQG010021204.1:0-14660 GCA_963574415.1 Tarsius wallacei
GGAAGGCTGAGGTGGAAGGATCGCTGGAGCCCAGCTGGTCGAGGCTGCGGTGGCTGGGAGCGGCCACTGCACTCCAGTCTGGGTGACGGAGTGAGACACCAACTCAAAAAAAAAAAAAAAAGAATGGCCATCATTAATAAAACAAACAACAACAGATGCTGGTGAGGATGTGGAGAAAAGGGAACGCTTCTACACTGCTGGTGGGGATGCAAACTAGTTCAACCTCTATGGAAAACAGAGTGGTGATCTCTAAAAGAACTTGAAATTGACCTCCCATATGACCCAGCAATCCCCCTACCGGGAATAGACCCGGAGGAACTCAAAGCATTCTACAGAAAAGATACCTGTGCACACATGCTTATTGCAGCATTATTCACAATAGCAAAAACATTGAACCAACAGTGCTGCCCATGGAAACTGGACTGGATTTTTTTTTTAATGTGGTATGTATACATGATGGAATATTATGCAGCTATAAAGAAGGACAAACATATGGACTTCGCAGCAACTTGGATGAATTTAGAGTCTATCATACTCAGTGACTTAGCACAGAAACAAAGAACAGAGTACCACATGTTCTCACTCATAAGCAGACCCTGAACATTTAACATAATATTGTAAGAAAGGAATTGGCAGTAGCAGGATTCCACTGGGGTGGGGGGGGACACAACATTAATAAGGGTTTCTGATCTCAAACCAGGCAAAATGGAGACCAAAGGGAGGCTCAAACTTTACCTGCATGATGTCCACCTACATACTTAATCCCAAATTGTATCCCACATCTTTAAAATAATATAAATACATACATACATACATGGTCTTGTTCTACCATCCAGGCTGAAGTGCACTGGCACCCTAACCTCAAACTCCTGGGCTCAAGCAATCCTTCTTCCTCAACCTCCCAAGTAGCTGGGACTACAGGCACACGCCACTCTGCCTAGGTTTTTGTTTTTGCAGACACGGTCTCGAACTCCTGACTACAAGCAATCCTCATGCCATGGCCTCCCAAAATGATGGGATTACAGGCATGAGCCACCATGCCCGGCCAGAGCGAAGGCTTTCTGAAGCAATTCAGCCTATTTGCTTTTCAGAAACACTACTCTACAGATGGTGCCCAGCTCAGTGCTTGGCACGTAAAGGGCATTTAGCATTTGTACCTCCATTCCCCCCATCCCTCTAGCAACCCCAATCTCAGGGCGTCTGTAGAGACTAATAGAAATGGACTGTCATTCTTTCTGAGGAAAACAGCTTAATGAGTGATGAGTGTATCCATCATGTAGCTTCTGATTGATGTGCTCTTATTGTAGCCCAGGCATTACAAGAAATTCCTTACAGCGGTACATCATTCAATCCTTAGAAAAACCTTGGGAGCCGTTGCGAATCCCATTTCACAGACGAGAAAACAGAGGCACAGAGAGCTTGCCAAAAGGATGGAGAAGCAGTAAGAGGGAGTAAACATGCCCCCAATCGTCTGCTTTCAATTCCTTCAAATATGTTATTGTAAATGTCCTCAAGGCCAAGAGCAACAGTGGCTCCTCTAACCTTGCCCTTCATGTGTGCGCTTCCAACCTCCCCACCCCTAGAAGCTCAAGGAAGGAGTGGGAGCAGCCAGAAAGCAGCAAATGTTCTAGCTCTTCCAGGCCAGCTCTTTGAGCAATTCCCCCCCGACCCCCACCCCACCCCCAAGGTCTTGGAAAGATCCAGCAGCCTTGGAATACTGATTTCACAGCTTCCCATAGAACCCTTGGGTACCACTTCATTTTCCGAGCACAGCATTTTGTCCGTGCCTCTCTTTGGGGGCTTGTTCTGCCTCTTAGTGATCTGCTCATCTTTTGTGTTAGCCTGTGAGCACCAAGAGAATCCACATATCCTCGACTTTGCATTTCTTATGCCCAGCAAGGAGCTTGACCCACGGTAAGTGATCGTTTAAGTGAGTACAGAGTGACTCCCGGTTCCAGTGTCTTCTGCAGAAGCGGTCTGCACTAGTCTAGCGCTTAAGGGGGATTCACGCCAACATGTTTTAAACAAACATTCTTAAGAGCAAAAAAAAAGAAAAGAAAAAAAAGTCAAAAACTATATAAAGGCCTACTTCACCTACACTGAGTTCTCAGTTGCTTCTATGAAGTCAGCAAAACCATCATAACCATCATCATGGGCTTAAATTTAAAATTAAGTTTTGTTTGAGTCAGAGTCTCACTCCATCGCCCAGGCTTCAGTGCAGTGGCACACTCACAGCCACCCCAGCATCAACCTGCTGGGCTCCGGCGATCCTTCTGCCTCAGCCTTTCAAGTAGCTGGAACTACAGGCGCGTGCTACCATGCCCAGCTAATTTTTGATTTATTGTAGAGACGAGGTCTTGCCAAGTTGCGCGGGCTGGTCTTGAACCCGTGAGCTCAGGCAATCTACTCACCTTGGCCTCCCAAAGTGCTGGGATGACAGACTGAGCCACCAAGCCCGGCCTAAAATTAATTTTTGTTAAGTTATAATTTATATACTAGGGAAGACCCCCCCCAAAAAAAAACAGAATTATTTTTTGGAGGGGACCCCTCGTAGTACAGGCTTTCCCCACTACATAAGAGTTCTAGGAACCCATCAGCATCAGTATACCAGCTAGTGTTGTTGTGAGAGGCTGTGTTCAGCTTCAGCAAATTTTTTTTTCCTTTTTGGAGATTCTTTCAACGCGTTTGTCCATTTCGTGATGGGTGGTTTATGAGAACACTTGCCCATACTGCACTGAGGGTTCAGTAGTTTTTGACCAAAAAACAGCATGAGTCCATGCCCTACCCTCCCTGTTCACCCGATCTCACTCCAAGCAAGTTTTTTTGTTTCCCCAAATGAAAAAAGTCCTCAAAGGGAAATGTTTTGCCGATGTGGAGAGGGTGAAACGAAAAACAGCAGAAGCACTAAAAGGCCTCAAAATGGATGAATTCAAAAACTGTTTTGAGCAGTGAAAAAAGTGTCTCAATAAGTGTATTGCATCAAAGAGTACTTTGAAGGTGACTGAAGTTTAAACATGCAAGAATAAATGCACAATTTTTTAATAAATAAATTCTGGGTTTTTTGGTTCCCCCTTGTATAATAAAATTCTTCTTTTTAAAGTATACAACTCAGTGGCTTTTAGTGAGTATTCACAAGGTTGTACAGCCACCATGACCATCTAATTCCATATGCATTAGTAAGTAGTCACTCCCCAGTTGTTCCTCCCTCAACCTCTGTCAAAAATTAATCTATTCTCTGTCTTTGTGGGGTTTCCAGTTCTGAACATTTCATATAAACAGAACCATACAATACGTGATCTTTTGTGCTTAGCTTCTTTCACTTAGCACAATGTTTTCAAGGTTCATCCATGTTATAGCGCCTATCAGTGCTTCATTCCTTTTTATGACTGAATAATATTCCATTGTATCGATATACCACATTTTGTTTACCCATTCAACAGTTGAATTGATTGAACTTTTTGGTTATTATGAACAATGCTGCAATGGACATTCATGTACAAGTTCTTGTGTAAACAAGTTTTTATTTCTCTTGTATTTACACCTAGGAGTAGAGTTGCTGGCTCATATGGTCATTCTATGGTTAACTTTATAATTAGATTTTAAAATATTTTTATTACTTAATATGTTTAAAAATGAAAGGTATTGCCCTTATAATCAAGCAGCTGGTAATCAAAAGGAAAATTTTATTTAATTTGGGAGCATATTTTTTTTTCTAATTCTCATGAAGAGTTTGTAGTTTGTAATTTCCATTTCCTATCATAAGTGCTGGGTTGGAACACCAGAGATACCTATAGCAGAACGCCAACAAGAAACAAGATAGGGCTAATCACTTGCCATAGAAAAGTTCCAAGGTAAATGACACAAATGGCAACAATTGGAAGTTGGCTACAATTCCTGCCTCACCCACTCAGATCTCCAGATTCTATTGTTTACTTTCTTGTTTGGAATCTGTTAACTCCCTTCATAATAACACCTATCCACAGAAAAAGCCCTTAAAAGAATGGCTACCTGGCAATAAATGAGCAACGCTTACCTGTAAAGTCTAAGCTTCACGGTGTCTTCATTGAGAATCGGGCAACCATTGTGAACATACTTGACTTCATTGGGAAGGAAATGGCAGTCAAAGACCTAGTTCACATGAAGAAATGGATAAATATCTATAAGAAAACTGGAATAAGATTTAGCTTTTAAGGCAAAAGAGCACTGCCTGAAGAAACATGGTCTGTCGGTGATAAGAGTGTGCATATTTGTGTGTGCATATTTTAACCATCACCACATTTATTCTCCTCCCAGACCCCCTCACCATCCTGCTTATACAGCTGTGTCTTGTTTTGAGAATATCCAAAGCAGATCAAGTGAATAAATTAAGGGATGATTGCTTCTCTAAATAATTACCTTTTTACGGGCTAGAGTGCATTTAAAACATGGTTCCATTTTTCAAAATTGTATTTACCCCTTTCAGGGGTTCATAGTAGCTGAGTTAGAGAGCTCCTCCTGAGTGTCTGCATGAAAAAGCGTGCATGAACCCACCCACAAACACACTGTCTTCAGTCTGTCCATCTTTGTTCTCCTTTTATTTCTTTCTTTTCCAAATAGTATTTTTATATTCAAAGACGAAGTCACTGGTTTAAGGATACTGTTGTAGTTACTCAGAGTCAAGCATGATCCACAGTTGTTTCTTATATTTTTGCAAAAGACTGCTTTTATTAGTTATGTAATAGCAGAAATGACTGACGAGACAAAGAAATTAAAGGCAATTTCTTCTATTCAAGTAAAATCATCATTCACTGTCTCATCTCACTCGGAATTATTAAGGAACTCGCTAACCATTGTATTTTAAAATCCTGATTTTTAAAAAAAAGAGTCATCTTTCCCACCCACACCAAGATCCTCTTTCTGTCCAATCAAAGTTGGTAGAGTTTTATGAAATACCCTTGAAGTATTTACACACCCTCACTATTGCATTCATGGTATTTAGTCTGTTCCATTTTACAGCCTCAAACTTTGTCAGACAGCATAATCCACTCTGAGAAGATTTTATCACTAATACAAATGATTTTCTTTTCCCACAGATATTATTGGTTCCTCTTTTAAGTTGACAACCAGGAAGGAGATAAAGCAAAGACCTTCCCCATATCATTGACAAATAGTCCTGGTAATAAAGAGGCAATCTGCTTTGTTAAAAGAAACATCTGTTTTATGTTTCATAATATGTTTTCCTTTTATAAAAGGCGACAACCATAATTGTCCATAAATTTACTAACTAAAACAAAGGAGAGCTAAATCCTTTTCTAATTACTGTCTAGCTTTGTTTTTTTCCACTTCAACTGCTTTTCAATTACAATTTATAATTAAATTGTCACACATTCCTAACTCATTACTCACTTTAATGACAGTAAACTGGTTCAAACTAGAGATACTTTCCTACCGCTGCATTCCCTATTCAAAAAAGCAACCTCAGCGCTAAACTGGGGTGCTGTTCTAACCAGGAAGTTTCCTGCTTTGGGCCAGGTGTGAGAAGTGCTATGTGCGAGGGAGTCTTGTCCTCAGACGTGAGGAAAACATATTGCCACCGACCTCGTCTAATTGACTATATCAAGAGGGTTATCTAAACAGAAGGTAGTGGTGTGCACCGATTGAAATCCCTTTCCAAAAATCCAATAGGAAAATGAACCTGTTGGATTGCAAACTTCAGTAATGAAATAAAAACACTAATTGAACAGATGTTAAACAAAACATTTTCTGTGCAAATCGCATGAAACTGTTCATTACACAGCAGGGAGTTGTTAATACAGTCGTCTCACTAGAAATGAGTTCACATAAGCTTGGCTTTCAGCTTATTATTAAGCTCTATTAAAGAATCATGTTTAGGCTGTGTGTGTGTGTGTGTGTGTGTGTGTGTGTGTGTGTGTATGCATGCACGTGTGCAGGTGCGTGTGCTTGGCTATGCTTAATTTCTAAAACTCCGTAAGGCATAAATCCCTAGGAGAGGGCTGGACCAGGTGAAAAATCAGGCACAAACTCAAGAAGAAAAAAACAGATGTTATGGAGGCATCTTGTTTTTATTGAAATTATCAAAATTAAAAACAAGAACGATCACTTGGCAGTTGAAAAAACAGAGTTGTTTTCCCACTCTGTAGATTTCTATGTGGCACAAATTCTAATATTTGGCAAAAGAGTGATGAAACTCCACATCTTAATGGACTCCTTTACCACAGAATAAATTTTGGAAGATATAAATCACGTATCTACTTTAGAGGCTATAAATCAGTTTGAGGGGTCACATTTGCCTCTGGAAATACATCCACTCAACATTCAGGACTCGATTCTTTCTGTTGTGGTGGTTGTTTAACAAGCAACAGCACCCTAGGGCCTCAGTATATTTGAAGGTGTTTCACAGCAAAGTGTTTCCTAGATCAGTCAGACGTCTTGTTTTTTCTGTTCCATATTGTCTTTCCAGTAACTGGACTTTTGCCTTAAAATCAGATTCGGATGACTTGGAGGTCTATTCCAACCCTTGAACCTTGTGATCAAATATGTTTTTTATCTAGTTTGGGTCTCTTGGATCCCTTTCTGCTCCCCGGTGCCTCAGAGCAGGACAAGCAACCAGGACCATCAAAACATCCCTTAAAATACATAATGGAAACAATTTCATTTCTCTCAGAAAGAGCGCCTATATGTGAAGGAGTCATAGGTTAGAGGCAGAAGAACTCTCAGAGGCTGGCTCAGGTCCCAGCAGATCCTCCCAAATTGCCCTCTAAGGAGGAGAATCTGGTAATCAGCAGGGCTTTTGTTTCACTCAGAGGGTTGTGCATGCTTGGGGTCCCAACTGGAAGACGGCTTAGACAGCTTGCCCCTGGTGGGCTACCAGTGAGAATTTTGTTTCTCTTCTTTCCAGCAAAACACGCACTTTTAAATAAATATAAACTATTTTTTAAAGTATATCGATTGGAAGGAGTGCCAAATGACCAGTTGTTATAAGGCACCTGTATATACCAGTACAGCCCTGGGTTCTTGATTTATCAAGAACTCCGCTCCTCTGGGATCAGGGGTCCTATCTTGCTGCCCCTTGAAACTCTAAGGACTTGCATTTTGCTGTTGACACCGGTCCTTGTATCAATAGTTCACGGAGCTTACTGATACCGCCCTATGCGTCCTACTTAACACATGCTACCCCAAGTCTCTCCTTTCTCTGACTCATAAGTGCCCATCAAAACATATTCGGAGTGTGGGTGATTTTGGGAGAAAGTGAGAAGTTGCTACTACCAAACACTTGGGAATATATCATCTGGATACCTGGGACTGTTTTTGTATTCTAGCATTTCCAGATGCCCATCTGAAGCTCTTTGACGAACAAAGGAAAATCTCACAAGAAGCTGAAGGATGTTTGGTTACTAACATATCAGAAATACCCCCAAATGAGACTCTCCCATAGACTTCTGATGTGTTTCGAAATTGGTCTATAACTTTGTGAAGGGAATAGAATGTCTGGAGATAATCATTTGAGCTAGCACTACCTAAGTCTCCTTATTCCATCTCCACCACACCTAGCGCTACTGTCAAATAGCCTCTTGGAATATGTTTCTTTAGCCAAAAATGAAGAGGACATAATATTCATAGTTTGGCAAATGGGAATGGTCTATTTTTTCAGAAGCAGCAACAGCGTTGTATCTTCTCAAGTGTTTGCCTCAAGAGCAATGTTAAAACATAGTGGAAACAAGTAATAAAGCCAGAAGCAATTTTTGATCATGTGTAGGTGTAAACTTCTACTTTAAGCGAAAACAGTGTATGAAAACGCAGACTTTTTAAAGCCAGTGAATTAGAAGGTAAATCTTCACTTTGCAAAAGGACTTGACCATAGAAATGCCCTGAAATAAAAAGGTCTCAGGGTTTTGATTAGAGGGAAAAAATGATGCAGATATTTTCAAAGAACAATGAATAAAGTGAAGTGTCTTCACATCTCTTTTCTACTTCCTTTATTCCTTTATGTTCAGGTGGTGTTAATAGATAAAATGTCTTCTTGTTTTACCTTTGGTATTCTGAGGTCACGAGTGTGCCCTAAAAATGTCTTGAAACCTTGATCTCTTATCCAAAGACTTCCTGACTGGCAATGGATGTGATAATTTGGGGCAGAGGTAATCCCATAAAGACTGGTCATATAACACCATACGAGTGATTACTCATTTTCCAACCCTTGGGAGGATACTTATGTTTGTCTCTCTCCTCCCCCCCCACCCCCGTGTGTGTGTGTGTGTGTGTGTGTGTGTGTGTGTGCGCGTGTGTGTGTGTTTCTGAGAAAAGAGAGGTACCTAAAACGAGAGACATAATTCTCTTACATTATGCTTTTTCCCGGATCACTAGCTATTCTGTAATTTCAAGCAGCTTGTAAGATACACCTGAGTTCTCTTCAATAAAAGAGGAGAAATGGAAAAGACTTGCTGAAACAGTGCATTATTAAGAACTGCATGCATCCATGTTAGTTAGAAACCGACTTCCTCCACAGGTGTTATCATAATTGAGATTCAATCCCGTCAAGTGGCAGGCTTGTAATCTGAAGTCAGTCAAGAATGCTCAAAAAAAGGCTTCACCTCCCATGGAAAACAGGGCAATGGGTGCCTGCTAATTGCAACTCCGCCATTTCCAATGCCAACACCTTGCAACACCTCCCCCCGAGAGCTCGAGGGGAGACCTTGACACCCCCGTTCCCGCTCTCTTTGTCCCTCCTGCACACGTTCACACACTCACATCCATACACACTCCTGAACAGAAAAGCCCGGCTGTGACCTACCTGTGGAGTGAGTGTCCCGACCCTCTGGGTGACGGGCTCATTCATCACAACTTCCACCTTGCAGGCATCTTTCTCTCTGGGGATGGCAAACTTCAGGTCATCTCCCACCAGGAAGGCGGCCTGGCCCTTCATCACCCTCAACCCACGGTTCACGCTGATAAAGGTGGGACCGGCCCGGCCCAGGAGCAGAAGCAGCAGCAGCAGCAGCAGGGCGTTGGGCCCTCCCCAGCTCAGAGGGGTCATGCCGACCGGGGCAGCTGGCTTCCGAGCACAGGCAAGATCCCTCCAACAAAGAAGGGCTTCTTGCTTCCTCCTGGAGTGTCAGCTCATAGTCCAAGGGGCAGGGCGAGGGGTCCTGACGATGTCCCCTGGATCTTAACGTGCCCCTTTCATTTCAAACGCAGACAAGGAGGCCTTTCAGGCAATGCCCGGGCTTTTAATAAAACTCGCTGATCGCTCCTGACAACGCCGGCAAGATTAATGTGCCTCCCAAGTGCTTTTCTAATCCTGCAAATGGGACAAGGGGTTAGAGGAAAGCGAGAGAGAGAGAGAGAAAGAGAGAGAGCAAAAGGTTTGTGCGGCTATTCAAAAGATCGCCACCGACAAAGGCATCTTTCAACCAGCCTATGGGTTCAGCTGAATTAAAAGCAAATAAACTAACTTGACCCCCAGGCCCATCTGAAAGGCAGTGCAGTCACTTCGTTGCCCTGCTTGTAACTCCTGCTTCCGGACTTGACATCCCTGGATTGGGATGTCCATCGTGTGGTCCAACAGGAGACAGCCGGCTTTGTTGCCCAAGTGAGGTTTTTGGTCCCCCCCAGGTCAGAGACATTTGTCTAACTCTTTGCTGCTGTTTCCACATTTGTTGAATGAAGGCTATAATTTTCACCAGAAAACTGATGGGATGATTTGCACTCTGTTCGAAGACATCGTTAATTCTAAATCAATACTCCTCAACTAACAAAGAAGCTCAATTATGTGTCGCATGGGTCACAATTCTGGTTTTGGTGGGCAGGGAAGGCAGCAAAGAAACATTTGAATGGAAATGAGAGAAAATGCATTTTTTTTCTAAGTAACATTAAAGTTTTCGTTTACGTGTAAAAGGAACTATGAATCGAGTGGCGTGGCTTCGTACACACAGCTAGTGACACGGTGCATATAACATACTTACATTCTCTACAATGCTAATTACACCATCACGTACTCAACTTACACAAACGGAGTCTTTGCCTCTGCTTTAATCACTTAGAATTTCATGGTAATTTCTGTGTCCCATAAGAACAGAAAATATTTTATTCAAAGTAAAATCTTAAGTTTTGAAATATATCCTTAAATGCAGAGATAGTTTGGTGAATAAATGGTGGTTTGGTATGCCCAAAGAAAGGCCTTCCATGTCAATAATTTCAAGAAATTTCTGAACACATTAATAATTTCAATAAATCTCTGTACATAACCTACTGGGTAACAAAATAAATGTTTGTCAGAAGGTTGTATCCACACACAATGCGTGAAGGGAAGACCAATTCCTTGTCATTGTTTGGAACCTTTCACTTTTGAGGCAGCACTTGACATGTGTCACCTGACACCCGAGGGAGTGTAGGGTGTACACTTTACAGATCAACCTATTTTTTATGGTGACAATCTTGAAATAAAACTGTTCACACACTCCCACTGACTGTGTTGCCCACACTCAGGCTGAATTAGATTGGTTTATTGGGGCAAGAATGCAAACCTAGTTGTTAAGCTTTCACAACAAAATAAAATCTTTTTTCCATTCCCATTTGGCATTTGAGATCACTCAAAACGCAGCTCATTCAGGGAAAGGAGAAATAACGGGAAAGGGGTCTTCAAAAACTGGAAGATAAAAGAGAAAGCTTTGCTTTCTGAGATTTAAACTCGTTAAATCAACACACAAAGGTGGCAGGGACTCCACATTCCTGCAGTCCTTGAATCTCATTGGTCTCCTTCCAGTGAAGGAGACTTCCCAGAGCATCTTCCTAGACTCCCTGATTTTGTAATGCTGAGGTCCCTAAGGTCCAGTCCTAGGACCTGTTTTGTATCAACTCTCATTCCCTAGTGATCTAATTCCTTGGCTTTATATGCTAATGATTATATGCTAATGAGTGTCAAACTTCATATCTCAGCCTAGACCTCCACCTTTAACTCTCGATTAGTATATGCAACTGTCTACTTGGCATCTCCATGTGGGTGTATAATCGGCATCCCATGCTTTATGCAACTAAAACTGAGTGCTTGATCTTTCCTTCCTCAGTCTTCCCTATCTTAGCTAATAAAAACCTACAACTTTTCTGTTGTTCCTTTCTTTGTCTCACATTCCACATTCCAACAGAAGAAAAATCTTGTTGGTTCTTTATGGCACACAGACCTTAGGGTGACCCCCAACGATTCCAGCCTCCTAGTGTCCAGAAGTTGCTCCTCCTTGAGTGTCAGCCGAACCTGTAACACTCCCAACCAACAGAATAAGACAAAGATGGTAAGTGTTGCTCCCACAATTACATTTTGTTGGGAGCCAGCCTTGGAGGCCCGCCTGATTGTCAAAGTCCAGGTGCACTGAGGAACCCTAGCCGCAAAGCAAGTCTGGGCAGCTGAGGCCCTTCTGTCTTCCGCCTTTGCTGTTTGATACGGCTGAAGAATTCTGTGTAGTCGTGGAAGAAGGAAATAGCATGTCTATGCGAAGTACTCACAGCTATCAAGGATGTCATTGTTCATTTTTCTATTTCCCACCATACCGTTTGGCCTTTCTAACATATGCAATGGTTAGACTCTGAAGCACATCAAGAATGCTTTCTTTCACTTGGTTATAAGTTACTAGATATTGCTTGAGTAAAAATAATATAAGTATATTCACCTCTTATTTGATTTAGAATTATGTAGTTTAGTGTTTAGACATAAGGTTTTTTAGAAGCACAAGTTTATAGTAAGTTCATTGTTAGTTCACTATAAGTTCTAACACTTATCTAGGAGTTATGTAGGTGATTAATAACCCTGTTTTCACAGATGTAGGATGAAGATTAATCGTTAAGGTTTTTACTTAATTCAATAGTTAAAATTCTAAGTTAACGTTTATAGAGTGGGCTTTCATTGAATTCATAATATACTAATTGGATACTTTTATGATAAATTAACTAAATACAGAAAGCAACCTTGGGGGCCTGGGAAACATCACTAAAAGCTTCTTTTGAGTCTTCTTTAGAAATAAACACTGCAGGATAAGAGAAAAGTAACAAAGACACCGGGACAAGAGAGGCGATTACAAAGCTTTGAAGGTCATAGAAGCCCCAGAAAGAAAACTCCTGATACATGGAGAAATGTGCACCTGGAAACTTTCTTGAGACATTTCAAGGACTGTAATTCAGGACTTTGAACTAAAACTATCATTTTTGGCTTTATGATACAGACTCATTAACTGAAAGTAGATGGTGTTCTTGGCTTGTTTGTCGCTTCTAGACCGCTAGATGGTGGTAACTTTTAAAGCATATGTACGTGAAGGAATTTTCTTTGTCTTGCCCCCTTACGAATGGTATAAAAGCTCTGTGTTAACTAACATTAAATGGGCATTCTGTCCAGAAGCAGGTGTCCATCTATATCATTTCATCGTAAGTTCCGTTCCTTCATTCGCCTATCGTCTCTCCTTCAGGAAACCCCAGACCTGGCAGGGGCAGGACCCCCGCATCCACCCAACAACTGCAGAATGTATATACTCCTCATCTTCACATGGAACATTCTCCAAAATAAATCCTGTGCTTGGCCCTAAAGCAAGTCTCAATACATTTAAAAACATCAAAATTATACCACGCATCTTCTGAGACCACAGTGGAACAAAATTAGAAATCAACATGAGAGGAGCTTCCAAAACTATACCACTGCATGAAAACTGAAAAACTCACTCTTGATTGACCCTTGGGTAAACAGTGAAGTTAAGGCAGAAATCAAAAACTTTGTTGAAACAAAAGGGAATAGTGACACAACATAGCAAAGCCTCTGGGACATAGCAAAATAAGTTCTGAGAAGAAAGTTTATAGCATTAAATGCCAACATCAAAAAGATAGAGCGATCAGAAACTAACAGCTTGATCTTGCACCTCAAGGAACTAGAAAATCCAGAACAATCTGAACTGAAAGCTAGCAGAAGAAAAAATTAACAAAGATCAGAGGACAACTAAATAATATTGAAGACAGAAAAAGTGATACAAAGGAGCAATGAATCCAGAGCTTGGTTTTTTGAAAGGAGAAAAAAAAATTGACAGACTGCTAGCTAGACTAACCAAGAAACAAATTAAAAAATTAAATTAAATTAGAAATGACAGAGGTGACATTACAATTGATATCACAGAAATAAAAAAATCATCATGGACTACTATGAACATCTCTATGGCAATAAACTGGAAAATCTAGAGGAAATGGATAAATTCCTAGAAGCATAGAACCTTCCAGGTGAATCAGGAAGATGGATAACTTGAATAGACTAGTAATGAACAATGAATCTGAATCAGTAATTTAAACAAATCTGCAAACAACAACAAAAAAAGCTCAGGGCCAGACAAATTCACAGTTGAATTTTCTTTTTTTTTTTTTTTTTTGAGTTGGGGTCTCACTCTGTCGCCCAGACGGGAGTGCAGTGGCCGCTCCCGGCCACCGCAGCTTCGACCTGCTGGGCTCCGGCGATCCTTCCGCCTCAGCCTTCTGAGTAGCCGGAACTACAGGCGCGCGCTACCACGCCCGGCTGATGTTTTTTTGATTTGTTGTAGAGATGAGGTCTCGCCAAGTTGCCCAGGCAGGTCTCGAACCCGCGGGCTCAGACAATCCACTCACCTCAGCCTCCCCAAGGCGCGGGATTACAGGCTGAGCCACTGAGCCCGGCTGAATTTTCTTTCCTTTTTTTTTTTTGAGTTGGAGTCTCACTCTGTTGCCCAGGCTGGAGTGCAGTGGCATGCTCACGGCCACGCCAACCTCGACCTGCTGGGCTCAAGTGATCCTTCCACCTCAGTCTTCCAAGTAGCCAGAACTACAAGGGTGTACTACCAAGCCCAGCTAATTTTTTGATTTATCATAGAGAAGAGGTCTCATCATGTTGCCCAGACTGGTCGTGAACTCAAGGACTCGGGCAATCCTCCCACCTAAGCCTCCCAAAGTTCTGGGATTACAGGCTTGAGCCACCGTATTCGGCCCACAGTTGAATTTTATCAGACATCCAAAGAAGAACTAGTCCTAATCCTATTGAAACAATTAAGAAAACCAAAGAGAAAGGACTCATTCCTAACTCATTCTATGAAACAGTATCAAATAGATATCACAACTGGGTAAGGATGCTACAAAAAAGAAAACTACAATTTTTTTCTTTATAGTCTAACTAAAGATTTATCAATATTTAAAACATTTTTTAAAACTTCTGATTGCATGGGTTTTTTCTATTGCTTTTCTAGTCTCTAGTTCCTTTATTTCGACTCTGATATTCATTATTTTCTTTCTTTTGCTATCCTTGGAACTCATTTGTTCTTTCTTTTCTAGTGCATTGAAGTATAAAATTAGTTTGCTTGAGATCTTTCTCTTTCTTAATTTTTTTTTTTTTTTTTGAGTCTGAGTCTCACTCTGTCGCCCAGACTGGAGTGAAGTGGCCGCTCCCGGCCACCGCAGCCTCGACCTGCTGGGCTCCGGCGATCCTTCAGCCTCAGCCTTCCGAGTAGCCGGAACTACAGGCGCACACTACCACGCCCGGCTAATTTTTTGATTTATTGTAGAGATGAGGTCTCGCTTGCCCAGGCGGGTCTCGAACCCGCGGGCTCAGGCAATCCACTCACCTCAGCCTCCCAAGACGCGGGATTACAGGCTGAGCCACCGAACCCAGCTAGAGA
>CAUYQG010021205.1:0-28461 GCA_963574415.1 Tarsius wallacei
TATTAGATCACACAATCACTTGATTAAACATTGTAGTTGGGAAAATTGTAAAAAATCAGAAGGTGCTCGATTTAATGTTTGTTAGGGAACTCACTGGCCTTGCCAGGAAAGTATCAATAGAGATTTTAAATATCATGTGCGGGTAGATAATCACTTGTAAGATTTTATTTCTTCTGATTAGCGACTAACTTGAGAAATTTGAGAAACTACAGTTTGCATTTTTAGGAAGAGCGCCAATGCAAAAATTACATTTACTTAATTTCTTAATTTCTATATGTGGTATATCATGCTTAAAAAATTAACAATCACATAAATATTAGATCACCCTTGCCCTTACTTCCCTTTGTTAAGGAGGCTTGTAATTCTGGTTAGAGATTGTAACTTAGGTGACTTGAGCCCAAGAGGTCTTTTGTTTTGCAAACGTTGAAGCTCATTCTCCCTGACAGAGAATAATTGATGCAGATTGTAAACACCAGGTGTAACATTGTGGAAAACTAGTCAGGCTAAGAAACCTTGAAAATGTTGTTTTACCCCAGCTAGTTGCAAATTGCTATGTGAAGGTCACAGGTGTGACTTGTTAATCTATGTGATAATTATAGTGCTTAGAACTTGGTAGTGATTTATATTGTAATAGTTATAGAAATAAGAAAGTTTTGTATGGACATTAAGAAACTATAATCATTAGAAAATGTTAGGAGTTTATAAAATTTATAGTTTAGGATGCTAATCTTTAAAAATCAAAATAGGATGAACAAAGATACATTGCATGTCCGATTCGTTAGATTGAAACTGATTGCCTTGAAAACAAAAAACATGTAGGGTATAAAAGGAGTTGGAAAACACAGTAAGTTGGCATTTGTCCTGCTTGCAGCAGAGTCAGTGTCCAAGTTTTTTTCTCCTGCGCTGACACCGTCCCTCTTTTAGAAAACCCTGACCCGCTGGAGCTGGACTCCAGCAGGCCGGCTAATTTTTTGATTTATTGTAGAGATGAGGTCTCGCCAAGTTGCCCAGGCAGGTCTCGAACCCGCGGGTTCAGGCAATCCACTCACCTCGGCCTCCCAAAGGGCAGGATTACAGGCTGAGCCACCGAGCCCAGCAACTTTTAACTTTCTACATACTCATCCAAGTGATTGTTTAAAATATTATGCAGATAGGGATTAACATAGAACCATGTGGAAGTCACTAATATTCCAGTGTGTGGAATAGTAATTTAAATATCAACCTCCTTTTTTATAATAAGCCCATAGTTATTAACAATCTTCTAAGTATATCATCAAAACCATATTTATTTCCAGATATTCCACAATAATTTTTAAAATATTAGAAGAGGTCTCTCAAATGTGTTGCTGAAATCAAATTATATTACTTCTGGTATTCACTAGTTTGCCAACCTCTTAGCCTGCTTAGAAAAAGAAATAGCATTTATTTATTCAAAAAAATTTTTGAGTGCTAGACCTTGGGAATAGAAAGGTGAAGTCTGCAGTCTCAAATTCATAAATTCCTAATAGGCTGGTAGCAAGAAATCCAGTTGGGAGCTGGATTCCCTCCAGCAAGAGGAGCCAGGCCCTGGGATTCCAAGCCTGGAGCTTCCTGAACAAGTCTCTCCTTCTGCCTGAAATGCTTCCTACCAACTTTCCTGCCTCCAGATCTCTGATACTTCCTCCAGGTGTGTTGAAAAGCTCCCCAGCACAGCTGTCTTTTCTAACCAGACCCACACCTGTTTCTGTAGCCCCCATCCTGCAATCCATGTCCCTGCTGTCCCTGTCTGGGAGACCGGCAGCTACTTAAGAGCAGGAAGCAGATCTCTGCATCTTCCTCTGCAGTCACTGCACCTCGTTATGAAGCACTGTGACATTACTATTGTGTATCCAAAGAACAAAAGAACGAATACCTCAACCTCTGTGAACTGCTTGAAAGCTGCTTTCCTAAGTACCAGAGCATGAATTTTCTCCTTCCTGGTATTTAACTTCCACATGATAGGCAGAAAAACTAAGCTTCCTCTCCAAATCTTCTTGGTTAATCTACTTACTACCCATTCAACAACAGCAACATTGGAGCCATTCTTGATTTTTCTCTTTCCGTTACCTGCCACATTCAATTCTCCAGCAAGACCTCCTATTCTACCTCCAAATATTCTGAACTTGATTATTTCTTGCTGTCTCTACTGCTGCCTCCAGGTCCAAGCCAGTGTCCTTCCTCACAGGGTCCTACAACAACCTGCAATGTAGTCTCACCACATCTGTGCTCCCCTCCCACCAGCCTCAATCCATTCTCCACACAACAGCCAGAGTGGGCCTTTAGAAATACCAGCAAGGCTGGGTGTGATATCTCACGCCTGTAATCCTTGAGGCCAGAAGTTTGAAACCAGCCTAAGGCAACATAGAGAGAGGGAGAGGGAGAGAGAGAGAGAGAGAGGGAGAAGAAAGAAAGAAAGAAAGAAAGAAAGAATCAACAAACTTGGGGTATTTTGCTTTCAAAGCCTGCATTACTTCCCTATAACCCTTAGAATAAAATCCTAACTTCTCTCTATGGTATCATTTTTTTTTTTCATGTCATTCTGGAAGGTTAAAGTTACACTATTTCATTTTGATTTAGCAAATGCCAATGCCACTGGACTTAAGAAAAGCAGAGGATAAATTGTTTCATTAAGGCTAGTGATAACCAGGAGATAGGGCTGGTTTTCTTGTCACCTGGATCTAGAGAGAGGATGCTAATACATCCCTACTGTTGGATCCTTCATCTAGGTGGCACACACAGCAATCCTGTCCCGAAAATCCCTTAATCTGAGGTCAAGACTAGGGATGCTCAGGCTGGTGACTACACCAAGGTCTCACTGAGAGTTTGTGAGTTGGCCAAGGAATTTCACTAACAAATGGGCTTCCTGACTGTCTTCACTGTACTATATACAATTAAATATAAATGATACTTCAAAGTAGAAAAATATAAAGAATGCTTTAAATGACCTGTATTGGTTTGCTAGAGCTACTGTAACAAAGTACTGCAGACTAAGTGGTTTGAATGACAGAAATGTACTTTCTCACAGTTCTGGGGACTAAAAGGCCTAAGGTCAAAGTATTTGTAGGGTTGATTTCTTCTGAGAGCTATGAGCTTCTCCTAGCTTCTGATAGTGTCTTCTATAACAAAAATACCACAGACAGGGTGGCTTAAACAACAAACATTTACTACTCACAGTTCTGGAGTCTGGAGATCCAAGATCAAAGCACTGGTAGATTCAGAGCTTAATGAGGGCTTGCTTCCTGGCTTAGAGCTGGCCATCTTGTCACTGTGTCCTTACATAGCAGAGGGAGCTAGGAGCTCTCTGGAGTCCATTTTATTTTAATTTATTTACTTTCTAAAGTCAGAGTCTCACTCTGTCTCCCAGGCTGGAGTGCAGTAGCACATTTACGGCCACTGCAGCCTTGACCTGCTGGGTTCAGGTGATCCTCCTGCCTCAGCCTTCCAAGTAGCTGAAACCACAGGAGCGCACCACCACACCTGGCTAATTTCTTGATTTATTGTAGAGACGAGGTCTCGCCAAGTTGCCCAGGCTAGTCTTGAAGCCCTGGACTCTGGTAATCCTCTCGCCTTGGCCTCCCAATGTAGAAGATGACAGGCATGAGTCACTGTGCCCGGCTAGAGTCAGTTTTATAAGGGGACTAATCTCATTCATGAGGGTTCCACTCTTATGACCCAGTTACCTCCCAAAGGCCCCACCTGGGGGTTAGGATTTCAGCATATAAATCTTGAGGGGACACAAACATTCAGTCTATCACAGGTGTTTTTCTGGCAATCTTTGGCATTCCTTGGCTTGTAGATACATCACCCAGGTCTCTGTCTTGATAGTCACATGGCATTCTCTCCATGTGTATTTCTGTCTCCAAATTTCCCCTTTTTATAGAGACCTCAGTCATATTGGATTAGGACCCACCTTAATGACCTGACTTTAACTTTATTAACCCATAAAGACCCTATCTCCAAATAAAGTCACATTATCAGCTACTGGATGATATGACTTTAACATATTAAATTTGGAGGAACACAATTTTTTCTTGAGTTGGAATCTCACTCTGTCACCCAGGTTGGAGTGCAGTGGCATGCTCACAGCCACTGCAACCTCGACCTGCTGGGCTCAGGCGATCCTTCCGCCTCAGCCTTCCTAGTAGCTGGAATTACAGGCATGCGCCACCATGCTGGCTAACTTTTTTGATTTTTTTGTTGTAGAGATGAAGTCTCGCCAAGTTGCCCAGGCTGGTCTTGAACCTGTGGGCTCAGGCAATCCTCTCACCTCGGCCTCCCAAAGTGCTGGGATTATAGGTGTGAGCCACTATGCCTGACGGAGGAACATAATTTACCCCATAACATGGCCTATCACCATATCAGTATGATCTTTATTAACATTAAAAAAAATGACTCTTTAGTTTAAAAAAAAGCAACAAAAAAAGTACACAAAGGTACAAGACCATTGTGTGGGTTAAATAAAATAATGCACATAAGAACTTGATGTTTGGGCAACCCCCTTGGGTCCCCTCCTGCTATGGGAACTTTTCTGTCCTCTCAATAAATCCCGCTTTTTAAAAAAAAGTTTGATGCTTAATAGTGTTAACACATTTCAGCTTCCATTCCTATTTTTTTACATCACCAGCCAATTCCTTCTCCAATGAGAAATGCTAAAGAATCATTTTAAAAAGATAAAATGAGCCTGTAATCCCAGCACTTTGGAGGCTGAGGCGAGAGGACTGCCTGAGCCCCTGGGTTTGAGATCAACCTGGGCAACTTGGTGAGACCACATCTCTACAATAAAAAAAAAAAAATTAGCCAGGCGAGGTGGCGTGTGCCTGTAGTTCCAACTACTTGGAAGGTTGAAGCAGAAGGATTGCCTGAGCCCAGCAGGTTGAAGCTGCGGTGACTGTGAACATGTCACTGCACACCAGCCTGGGTGACAGAGTGAGACTCCAACTCAAAAAAACAAATACATAAATAAAGAAACAAACAATGTTTTAAAACCAGGACAGCAATCTGAATTTGAAGGAACAAACATTGTCATTAAAAAGGTGAAGATATTGAGAAAAACTGCAGACACACACTAATGTCAGAGTTCGTGCTGGTAATGACCTTCCCCTAGGAGTGTGACTCTGAAAAACAGCCAAAAAAAAAAAAAACAACCCTTATTTTTCATCCCTTTCCCTCCCTTGCCCTGAAGTGAGACAAACTAGTGAAGAATAAACCTTGCAATCTTCCTGTTTAGGATTTCTTCCAGCTTAGCTCCTCCCACACCGTAACTTGGACTTTAGGAATGGAAGCTAAAATGTGTTATCACTATTAAGCATCTGTCTGCCTCCTTCACAGAGCTCTGGGTTCCAGGAAAGCAGAGGCTGTGTCACAGCCGTTTCTGTATCCCTTGTGTCTGGCACAATGTCCAGTCAATAGCTTATTGAATCAGGTTTAACTGCATTGAATATTAATAGAATTGAATTCCTGTTTGGGTCTCAGCCTGCAAGAATCCGTAGTACTGCTAACGTGAGCCTCAACACAAACTCAACTTGCTTTCAATTGCTAATTCTTACGTAGCAGGCAATTATATAAACCCACCTCAACAAGAGAAAGGTCAATTGTTTCCCCTTTGACTATCTTGCAACCTGCAGAGTTTGGAAAGCCACAGAGGCCCTTAGTAGAACAAAGGCCTACACAATTAATCTGATTTTCAACTACTAATTGCATATTGGTGCTAAATAGCAACTCCCTTTTCTCCCTGGGTATAACTAGGCATTGGGTCTTTAGTGGCAGTGGGCCACGCTTCCCATTGCAGAAGCTAAGAACTCTGTGGGAAAGGAAACGAAGAATGGATGAGTTAGAGTCCTGATAGCCTGATAATGCTAACAATTACCAACAATTGCAAAGTACTTATGCTTTGCAAAGTATTTTTGGTATACCTCATCTTGAATTTCTACAATTATCTTGTAAAGTGGACCACTATCACCATTTTATTTTATTTATATATCAATGACATGAAATGTAATAGTCTAAATATAACAATTAAGAAACAGAGAGCCCAGGCACGGCGGCTCAGCCTGTCATCTCAGCACTTTGGGAGGCAGAGGCGAGAGGATTGCCTGAGCCCGGGGATTCAAGACCAGCTTGGGCAACTTGGTGAGACCTCGTCTCTACAATAAATCACAAAAACTAACCAGGCATGGTGGCATGCGTCTGTAGTTCCAGCTACTTGGAAGGTTGAGGCAGAAGGATCACCTGAGCCCAGCAGG
The DNA here is from genome assembly GCA_963574415.1 of Tarsius wallacei. Lineage (NCBI taxonomy): Eukaryota > Metazoa > Chordata > Mammalia > Primates > Tarsiidae > Tarsius > Tarsius wallacei. The sequence continues at coordinate 6,261 of CAUYQG010021205.1, forward strand.
TCAAAACTGTGGTGGCCATGAGCATGCCACTGCACTTCAGCCTGGGTGACAGAGTGAGACTCCAACTCAAAAAAAAAAAGAAAGAAACAGAGATCGTTGGTGGGTGAGGTGGCTCACCCTGTCATCCCAGCACTTTGGGAGGCTAAGACAAGAGGATTGCCTGAGCCACAGATTTGAGATCAGCCTGGGCAACTTGGCGAGACTTCGTCTCTAAAAAAAATTAAAATTTAAAAATTAAAATAAAAAAATAAATTAGCCAGACATGGTAGCACACACCTGCAGTTCCAGGTACTTAGAAGGCTGAAGTGGAAGGATTGCCTGAGCCTAGCAGGTTGAGGCTGCGGTGGCCGTGAGCGTGCCACTGCACTTCAGCCTGGGCGACAGAGTGAGATACCAACTCAAAATAATAAATAAATAAAGTAAACGGATGAAAAAGGTTGTATTCATTTTCTATTGCTACTGTGACAAATTACTACAACCTTAGTGACTTGAAACAACACAAATTTATTATCATATAGTGCTATAGGTCAGAAATCTGACATAGGTCTTAACAGGCTAGAATTAGGCTGTTGGGAGGATCGCATTCATTTCTGGAAACTGAAGAGAATTTTCTCCCTTGTCTTTTCAAACTTTCCAGCTTCTAGAGGTTATCCACATTCTTCGTTTGGCTCACAGATCCCTTTCTCCATCCTCAGAGCCAAAAATGGCAGATGAGTCCTTACAATCCATCACTCTGACCTCCTTTTCTGTCTCCCCTTTCCGCTCTTAAGAACCCTGTGATTACATTTAGTACACCAGATAATCCAGGATAATCTCCCCATCTCAAAGTCCTTACTTTAATCACACTTGCAAAGTCTCTTTGGCTGTATAAGGTCACATATTTACAGGTTCTGAAAATTAGGACATGAACATCTTTGGGGTCATCATTCTGCCTATAGCAAAGATATGTCATATAAACATTAATTAAAAGAAAGCAGGTGTGACTGTATTGACATCAGATAAAGTGAACTTCACAGCAATGATAATTACCAGAGACAAGTCTAATCTACCAAAAAGGCATAGCAATCCTAAGTGAGTGTGTAGGCACCAAACCACAAAACTGCAAAATATGTGAAGTGTGAACTGATGGAAAGAAGAGACAAATCCACAATTATAGTTCAAGATGTCAACACCCCTGTCTCAAGAATTAATACAATAACTAGTAAGAAATTAAACAAAAATGTAAAGAACTCAACATCATCAGCCAACATAATCTAATTGATATTTGTACAATACTCTGCCCATAAACAGGTAAATATACATTCTGTATACACTCATGTGTGTATACTTATGAAACATACCAAAATAGACCCTGTTCTAGGTCATAAAACATACCTCAATAAATTGCTAAAAGCTGAATCATACAGTGTTTTCTGATCACATGGAGCCAAGCTTGAAATCAGTACCAGAAAGAAAACAGAAAAATCTCCAACACACTTCTAAATAACCCATAAGTTAAGAGAAAGACTTGAGAAAAGTAAAAAAAAAAACAAAAAACAAAAAAAAAAACAACATGGAAATAAATAAAAATTAAAAGACAACATATCAAAATTTGTGACACAAAATATAAGGGACAGCAGTGCTGGAAGGGAAATTTGTAGCCCTAAACACATACCTTAGAAAAGAGAAAAGTTCTCAAAAAAATAATCTAAGCTGATACCTCAAGAACATAGAAAAAGAAGAGCAAAGTAAACCCAAATCAAGTAGAAAAAAGAACACAATAAAAAATCAGTGACATAAAGAACAATAGAGAAAATCAGCAATGCAGAGCTTTCTCTTTGAAACGATCAATAAATTGATAAATCTCCAGCAATACTAACAAAAATAGATGTCACAAATTAAAATCAGAAATAAACAGATAATATCACTACAGATCAGGCAGACATCAAAAGGATAACAAAAGAACCCTATGAATAACTTAATACATATAAATTTGACAACTTAGGTGAAATGGAACAATTTTTTTAAAGCACAAACTACCACAACTTACCCAATATAAAACTAATAATTTGAATTGCCCTATAACTACTGTAACTTAAAAATTGTCACCAAAAAACAAAACAAAAACCTCCTGAGCAAAATGATTTCACTGGAGAATTCTACCAAATATTTGAAGAAAAATTAACACCAATGCTACACAATCTCTTCAGAAAAAAGAAAAAATAAAAGAAAGAAAGAAAGAAAAAGAAAAAGAGAACACTCCCCAGTACATTTTATGAAACTGTTATTACCCTAATACCCAAACCAGACACAGATAATATGAAAAGAGAGAAAACAACAGACCAATATATTCCATGAATATAGATGAAAAACTTTCAAAATATTAGCAGAGAGAATTCAGTAATATATAAAAAGATATATACACCATGAGTGAGTGAATTTATTCCAAGGATACAATGCTGGTGCAATATTTTAAAATCAGTATAATGCACCAAATTAACATTTTTAAAAAGAAAAAACCCCACATGATCATATCAACTGATACAGGAAAAAAATGACAAAATTCAGCACCTACTTATGATGTTTTTTAAAAACTCAGAAAAAATAGGAATACAAGAAATGCCTTCAACTTGTAAAAAAGATCTACAAAAACCTTGCAGCTAACAATACACCTAATGGTGACACACTTAATGATTTCCCCCCAAGATTGGGAACAAGGCATGACTATCCCTCTCATTACTAATATTCAACATAATAATTGGAATTTCTAGCCAATGCAATAAGGCAAAAAAAGAAAAGAAAAAGCACAGAGATTGGAGCAAAAGAAATAAAATGGTCCTTATTTGATTGTGTATGTAGAAAATCCCAAGGAATCTATTTTACAAAAAAAATAAAATTTTCGAACTAATAAATGAGTTCAGTAAAGATCCAGAATGCAGGGGAAAAAGACACAAATCAATTGTATTTTTATATATTAGCAGTGCACAGATGGACACTGAAATAAAAATACAATACCATTCATAATTGTTTAAAAATAAATATAAATCTAACAAATGCTGGGCGCAGTGGCTCAAGCCTGTAATCCCAGCACTTTGGGAGGCCAAGGTGAGAGGATTGCCTGAGTCCAGGGGTTCAAGACCAGCCTGGGCAACTTGGCAAGACCTCGTCTCTACAATTAAATAAAAATTAGTCAGGCATGGTGACATATTCCTGTAGTTCCAGCTACTTGGAAGGCGGAGGCGGAAGGATCGTCTGAGCCCAGCAGGTCGAGGCTGCAGTGGCTGGGAGTGAGCCATTGCCCTCCAGCCTGGTTGACAGAGTGAGACTCCAACTCAAAAAAAAAAATGTAAATGGTACAGCTGTTCTGGAAAACATGGCAGTTTCATTTTAAAAAAAACAACAACACTAAATATTCAACTACCACATGACCCAGAGATTGCACTCCTGGGCATTTATCCCAGAAAGAAAGTTGATATTCACACACAAGTCTACACACAAATATTTATAAAGCAGCTTGACGTGTCATTGCCAAAAACTGGATGTCCAGATGTCCTTTAGTGGGGCAATGGTTAAATCAGCCATGGTATATCCATGCCACAGAATACTACTCAGCTATAAAAAGAAACAAACTATTCATACACACTACCTGGGTGACTCTCCAGAGAATTCCGACAAGTGAAAAAACAGTCTCAAAAGGCTATATACATTGTATGATTCCATTTCTATAAAACTGTGAAATTGACAGAATTACAGAAACAGAGACATATTCGTGGCTGCCAAAAAGGGTGTGGGGAGGGGCAGATAGGAAGAGGATGTGACTATTAAAAGGCAACATGGGAGATCCTTGTGGTGATGGAAATGTTCTGCATCTTGACTGTATCAATGTCAATTTCTTGGTTACTACAGTTTCGTAAAATGTTACCATTGGGGAAACTGGGTAGAGAGTACAGAGAATCCCTCTAAATTGTTTCTTACAACTGCATGAAAATCTCTAATGATTTCAAAATAAAAAGTTGAATATAATTTTTTATAAATATCTTTCATTTAGAACTTCATAGACAAATTAAGAATGAACTCATATAATTCTAAGATCTTTACAGTTTTAAAGAGCTGTCACATTAATTTTCGTAGAATCACTGACTCATTTATTCACTTATGAATCATTTAAAAAATGCATGTAATCATTAAAAGTTCATTCAATTGGCCAGGCTCGGTGGCTCAGCCTGTAATCTCAGCACTTTGGGAGGCCGAGGTGGGTGAACTGCCTGAGCCCACAGGTTCAAGACCAGCCCGGGCAACTCGGCGAGACCTCCTTTCTACGACAAATAAAAAATTAGGTGGGTGCATAGAGCACACCTGTAGCTCCGGCTACTCGGAAGACTGAGGCAGAAGGATTGCCGAAGCCCAGGAGGTCGACAATGGGTTGGCCATGAGTGTGCCACTGCACTCCAGCCTGGGCAACAGAGTGAGACACGAAATCAAAAAAAAAAAAAAAAAGTTCATTCAATCATTAAAAAATTATCCAGCATTGTGCCTGGGCTCAGATTCCAGTTATAAACCCTATGATCCTTCTCTCAAAGAGGTCACAATTTTTTTATCCTTGCCAAACACCCAAGGTAAGCAGAGCTGATATTATTTCTACTTTATAAGAGAGAAAACTGAGAGCTAAAGGGTGTGTGTCTTGTCTAAAGTCACATGTTTAGTTCATATGAGGCAGGTGGTAGGACTAGAGTCTTCTCCTTGTCTGTGGTCTCTCCATTTCACCCACATTAAAACAAAATGGTGAAGAACACAGGCTTTGGAGTTCAGATAGGCTTACTTCCACCATTTAGAGTCCCTTATGGCTTTTATACCTGTTTCTTCTTCTGTAGACAAGAGATGACAGTAGTTCCTATCTTACAAAATCCTGTAAGATTTCTTTTTTCTTTTCTTTTCTTTTCTTTTCTTTTTTTTTTTTTTTTTTTGTTGGAGTCTCATCCTATCGTCCAGACTGGAGTGCAGTGGCACGCTCCCGGCCACCTCAGCCTCACCCTGCTGAGCTCTGGCGATCCTCCTGTCTCAGCCTTCCAAGTAGCCGAAACAACAGGCGTGCGCTACCACGCCCAGCTAATTTTTGATTTATTGTAGAGACGAGGTCTTGCCAAGTTGCCCGGGCTGGTCTCGAACCTGCGGGCTCAGGCAATCCATTCGCCTTGGCCTCCCAAAGTTCTGGGATTACAGGCTGAGCCACCGAGCCCGGCCATAAGATTTCAATGAGTTAATGCATGTAACTTAAAACAGTGCCTAGTGCTCACTCACTTTGGCAGCACATATACTAAGATTGGAACAATACAGAGAAGATTAGCATGGCCCCTTTGCAAGGATGACATGCAAGTTTGTGAAGCATTCCATATTAAAACAAAAAAGACAATGCCTAACACATAATAACAGCTCTATACATGGTGGCTGGCATTAGATATTGATTGCCCTTACACCAAATAAGTGACATGATGGAAATGACACTAATATAGTAATAATAGCTCACACAAATACACAGCATTTCTTCTGTAAATCACCCAGCTGTCATCAGACATCAATAGTCATGCATTGCTATGTGGCAAATGAGTAGAAGAAAAAGTGAAGATTTCTGTTTGAGAGAATGGTGGGGTAGTATAATTAGTGACAGCCTCAAAATGTCTCAAAGACAGAATCCGAACTGAAGTTAAAAACTCCTTTCCTTCATGAGTATTTTAAAGAAAATTTAAACGTAAGACCCACTTCCAACCCTCTCATATTGGCCACAAAGGGAAGTTGTGGTGTCTGTTTGTCACTTGTACCTTGTAATTCTCTCCCTTCTCCCCAGCTAGTGACCATATGTCAGGATGTACATGTGTTTGAATGCAGCCAGATGGGCGAGGCTTAAAGACTGTAGTCAGTTCCCTCCCATAACAATACCCCATTTTTTCACCTGCCCAATAATCATGGATTAATTATGAGCCTTGTCTCCACAACAGGTGGTACCTGTGATCTCATGACCATATCAGATCCACCTCCAAAATCAGGCAGATAAGCAGTCTATCCAGAATTTCTGGTATAAATGTTCATCAGCTGTGAACGCAAGCAGGCAGGACAGGCGTGGTCTTTTAATTTACCAGACTGTTCTTTGACTTGGTATTTCAGTGTGTGACATCTGTTGATAAGTTGACAAGGCAGTTCTAAGCAGTCCCATTATGGGATGTCAAATTAAATTAGGTCACAGTAAGTCTAACATTCAAAGATTCGCCTAAGTATTTCCAACTGGGACACTGACTTGTCCCATGACCCTCTTGGAGGCATCTGACACTCACCAGTTTCCTTGGTGACTTATGTCAGGGATTTTTGAGATTCAATTTCAAACATTCTTGGTCAATCGTACAAGCTATCAAAGCTATTGAGACATGCACCTTTCAGCCTGTCTCTTGTACCTGGAAATGGCATAAAAATCCTTTTTCAAACTACGTGTACTGACTTGAGATTCAGAAAATAAAGTCACTATAGCTTAAGGCCCAAAGACTGGCAGAGCCACTGTGCCCAGCCAACTACAGTATCTTGAAAGAATGAAGTAAGGCTGGATATGGTGCCTCATGCCTACAATCCCAGCACTTTGGGAGGCTGAGGTGAGAGGATTGCCTGAGCCCTAGGGTTCAAGACCATCCTGGGCAACTTGGCAAGACTGCATCTCTACAATAAATCAAAAAATTATCCGGGCATGGTAGCACGTGCCTGTAGTTCCAGCTACTTGGAAGGCTAAGGAGGAAGGATCACCAGAGCCCAGCAGGTCGAGGCTGCGGTGGCCGTGAGCATGCCATTGTACTCCAGCCTGGGCAACAGAATGAGACTCCAACTCAAAAAAAAAAAAAAAAAAAAAAATGAAATAAGCCTGTCACTTCAAGGAAAACATATGACTTTTTTTGTGTGTCAATATCAAAAGTGAACTGTCAAATAAGCATTTGAATTTTGGGAAACTGTATCCACAGCCATGTGACTTACATAAATGTGAGAGCTGAACACTGGAACCTATGAGTTTGAATGAGATTCCCAAGAAGAAAGAAAAGAAGAGGGTCGTGAGCCTCTCTTAGAGGATGGAGAGAAAAAGGTCAAGAGTGAAGGAGATTAAAGGAGGCTTTCATCAGGGGAGTGGATGATAACCAAGAGAGGGTCATGGAAGGCAAGAGGGGGAAGGAATCAGGAACGCCAAAGGCCGCAAAGAACAAGCAGCATTTGTCTACACAGAGGACTCAGCTGCCAGAGCCATGCAGCAGGATGGCGGGACTGGCGGGGAATAGAGACCTGAAGGAAACCTGAAAGGAAGGCAGTAAGTGTAGCATTCTGTTTGTGAGAAACACTGTGCCATCTCTGGTAAGGCCAAAAGGGACTTGGGATGGTGGCCTGTCAAAGAGGAAAGACCAAGGGCAGCCCAGTTTGCTCATTAGTCTTGTTGGTCATGGCTTAGGAGAGATTGGACTTCAGGTCTTCTTGTGTCTAGTCTAGGATTCAATTGCTCTTGGGTTTCAAGGCTGGGCCTCTTGCTTCCAGTATTCCCTTTTTTTTTTTTTTTTGGAGTCGTAGTCTCACTCTGTCACCCAGGCTAGAGTGCAGTGGCACGCTCACAGCTACCCTAGCCTTACCTGCGAGGTTCAGGCAATCCTTCCGCCTCAGCCTTCTGAGTAGCTGGAACCACAGGCACGTGCCACCTCACCCGACTAATTTTTTATTTATTGTAGAGATGAGGTCTCGCCATGTTGCTCAGGCTGGTCTTGAACTCCTGGGCTCAGGCAATCCTCTTGCCTCGGCCTCCCAAAGTGCTGGGATTACAGGCTTGAGCTACCGTGTCCAGCCTGCTTCTAGTATTTTTTTTTTTTAAGTTGGAGTTTCACTCTTGTCGCCCATGCTGGAGTGCAGTGACACCCTCATGGCCACCACAGCTCCGACCTGCTGGGCTTAGGCGATTCTTCTGCCTCAGTCTTCCAAGTAGCTGAAACTACAGACTTACACCACCACACCTGACTAGTTTTTGTGATTTATTGTAGAGACGAGGTCTCACCAAGTTGTCTAGGTTGGTCTTGAACCCTGAGGCTCAGGCAATCCCCTCACCTCAGCCTCCCAAAGTGCTGAGATTACAGACTGGGCCAATATTTCAAACAAATGTTGTGAAACTCATGATTCCCAGCTTTGAAATGTATGAATATGGTAACCTTCTACTTCTCAGATGCATTCTGAGAAAAGAGTACTAAATACAATACAGGTTAGAACATCCAAAGGTGTAATCCAGATAAACCTAGACTTGCTTCTGCTCTAAGGCTTCTCCAGGGAGGGCTCAAATAGAGATGAAATATAACTCTGCCCCCCAAAAGCCTTGATCGCCAACTCAGGTTCTCCCTGAAAACCTCTACTGAGCTCTCTTGTGAGACCCTGAGGAAAGGTTTCATGAGCACTCCTCAGGACATCCGTGCTGAAGAAGCAGGATTTCTAAATCTCTAATCCATTGTGGACTGATGCTTTTGTAAAATGCAATATAGCCTGGGTGCAGTGGCTCATGCCTATAATCCCAGCACTTTGGGAGGCTGAGGTGAGAGGATAGCCTGAGCTCATGGGTTTGAGACTAGCCTGGGCAACTTGGCAAGACCTCATCTCTACAATCAATCAAAACATTAGCTTGGTGTGCTGGCACATGCCTGTAGTTCCAGCTACTTGGAAGGCTGAGGTGGAAGGATCACCTGAGCCCAGCAGGTCAAGGCTGCGGTGCCAATAAGCGTGATGATACATTACTCATGGGAACTAATGTATACCTAAACTCTTTCAATGTTTTGTCTTAATATCATTTAAAATAGAGAAATCAGTCTCCCAGAGGTCTGTTGACAGGGTGGAAGAAGATATTTAAAGCAATTTCAGAAAGTATAGGATGTTCATTTTTAACTTTTATACAAAATGAAACAAATGATGATATATTTTCAAAATTAGTTTTCAGTCTTTCAGTGGTTACCAGTGCTAACATAGCCTAAAGAGTTGTGGTTAAATTGATGGACTGATTGGTTGATTGATTGAGTCAGATTCTCACTCTGTTGCCCAGGCTGAAGTGCAGTAGCACGCTCACGGCCCCCGCAGCCTCAACCTGCTCAGTTCAAGTAATCCTTCCACCTCAGCCTTCCAAGTAGCTGGAACCACAGGAGTGTATGACCACACCCAGCAAATTTTTTGATTTATTGTAGAGATGAGGTATTGCCAAGTTGCCCAGGTTGGTCTAGAACCCTTGGGTCCAGGCAATCCTCTTGCCTCCGTCTCCCAAATTACTGGGATTACAGGAGTGAGTTACTGCACCCAACTTGTGGTTAAATTTACATTATTTTTTTTAATGCGGTATTGCTCTGTTGCCCAAGCTGGAGTGCAGTGACATAGTCATAGTCACTGCAGCCTCGAACTCCTGTCTTCAAGAGATTCTCCTGCCTCGGCCTCTTGAGTTACTGGGATCACAGGCATGAACCACTATGCCTGGCTATGTATCATCTTTTGATAAAATAAATGGGTTATTTGCATGGATCTTCACTTGGTGAGAAAAAAATTTCAAAATGTACTCTCACATGTGATAAGTATTTAGTGATAACTTTTCACAGACATGCAGTAACAAGATCATCACTTCATTAATAACTGTTGTTACGTTGTGGAACGTAGCCAATCTATAGAAACTTAGTTCTTCCAAGTTTCTTATGTTTTTATGCCCTTAGATCTTATCTGCCATTGAAAAAAATGCTGTATTCCCTCTTTGTATGGAAGTATTATGATCGTTAAAATTATCAAAACATCAAACAAATAAGCAAGTCTGGTTATTCAATTCACATCTTCTAAAATTGTACCAAACTGACTTCTTATCTTGCGAAAACATGAAGTGTGCATTCCATAGTTCAAACATTCTTGATAGACTTTTTCTCATCAAAAATCATTTTATGACTGGGTGTGGTGGCTCATGCCTGTAATCTCAACACCTTTGAGAGGCCAAAGTGGGAGGATTGCTTGAGATCAGGAGTTCTAGACCAGCCTGGGCAACCTAGCAAGACCCCCATCTTTACAATTAAAAATCTGAAAACATTTTTAAAAAGAAAAATCATTTTATCTCAACACACAGTGATAGTCATTTATTATCAACTTCCATATTAAGATATAATAAAGAGAGTCATAAATGTAAAATACCAGTCTTTACACAATTCACAATTTTCACTCCTTAACTAAGCAGATGCTTAGTTCAACTTGTTATTTTACTTATTTTATTTTATTTTATTTTATTTTATGAGTCAGGGTCTCACTTTGTCATCCAGGCTGGAATGCAGTGGCATGATCACAGCTCACCGAAGCTCAGACTCCTGGGTTCAAGCAATCCTCCTCCCTCAGCCTCCTGAGTAGCTGAGATAATAGGCATGAGCCACAATGCCAGGCTATTTGTGTGTGTGTGTGGAGATGAGGTCTTGCTGTGTTAACTGGACTGGTCCTGAACTCCTGAGCTCAAGCAATCCTTCAATCTCAGCCTCCCAAAGTGCTGAGATTATAGGCGTGAGCCATCATGCCCGGCCTTAGCTTGCTTTTTTAACAGCAACACTGTTGGTGAAGGAAGCAGTGCTTCGATTTTCACTCTGGCACAAACTCCTTCATCTAACTATGCCATAATGACATTGCAAGGAACATACTCCTACCCAAAACTTAAACTTCTCTAAAACACATTTCTTTATAATGGGATTCTTCATAATTTTATGAAATTCAAGGTTAGTTGAGTTTGTTGAAAACGGAGAATTATTATTCCTTCATATCACCATCATATTCTATCTACCAGCATAAATACTAAAAGGAATTGTCCGTGTTAGCAATATCTGCACATTTGTCACATTTCTTTTTTTTTTTTGAATTGGAGTCTCACTCCATCGAGGCTGGAGTGCAGTGGCACACTCACGGCCACTGCATCCTCGACCTGCTGGGCTTAGGTGATCCTTCCGCCTCAGCCTTCCAAATAGCTGGAATTACAGGCGCTTGCTACCACACCCGGCATATTTTTTTGATTTATTGTAGAGACAAGATCTCACCAAGTTGCCCAGGCTGGTCTCGAACCCCCAGGCCCAGGCAGTCCTCTCGCCTTGGCCTCCCAAAGTGCTGGGATTACAGGCTGAGCCACTGTGCTTGGCCCATTTGTCAAATGTCAATGAAATACATTTGCAAGCTTTTTGTGTTCTGTGAATTTTTTTTTCCTTATCATGAATTTCTGAATTCACTGACCTATGGTATCCTTTGAAAGCAGCATTTGAATCTTATCTTCTGCCACAGAGTCACCTGATATTTACAAGCCAGCATCTTTGGTGGCATCTCCTAGTAATGTCTCAGCAATCACATAGGGTCTTTTAGACTTGGTTACCTGAAGTGAACTTTATAAGCAGCCTGTAAAGTAATCATGATGTATGCTTCTCTCAGCTTTTAATACTCACTTTTTTTTTAAGTTGAAGTCTCACTCTGTCGCCCAGGCTGAAAGTGGCATGCTCACAGCCACCGCAGCCTCAACCTGCTGGGCTCAGGCAATCCTTCCGCCTCAGCCTTCCAAGGTAGCTGAAACTAAAGGTACACGCCACCATGCCCGGCTAATTTTTCTTAATTTATTTTAGAGATGAGGTCTTGCCATGTTGCCCAGGCTGGTCTCGAACCCATGGACTAAGGCAAACCTCTCGCCTCCACCTCCCAAAGTGCTGGGATTACAGGCTTGAGCCACCGCACCTGGACACATCTTTTTATTTCAATACTTTTTCAAATTAATCTTTTTTTGTTTTATATGTAAATCCCACTTAAGTTGCTATGGGTTGAGTTCTTTCTTAGATCGTACATGTCTATAAATAAAAACAGTGTTTGTAAGCACTTCACTGCCCATTCAGGCTACAAACCTCTACTAGATACATGAGATATCAACCGGGCATGATGGTTCGTTTACACCTGTAATCCCAGCACTTTGGGAGGATGAGGTGGGAGGACTGCTTGAGCCCAAAAGTTTGAGATCAGCTGGGCAACACAACGAGCTCTTGTCTCTATAAAAACAAAAAATTGGCCGGGCTTGGTGGTTCAGCCTGTAATCTCAGCACGTTGGGAGGCCGAGGCAAGAGGATTGCCTGAGCCTGTGGGTTCAAGACCAGCCCGGGCTACTTGGGGAGACCTTGTCTCTACTAAAAATAAAAAATAACCAGGTGTGGCAGCCCGCTTCTGTAGTTCGGGCTACTCGAAAGGCTGAGGCGAAAGGCTCGGCGGAGCCCAGCAGATCGACACTGGGGTGGCCCTGAGCGTGTCACTGCACTGCAACCTGGGTGAAGGAGTGAGACTCCAACTCAAAAAAAAATAAAATAAAAAATTAGGCAGGAGTGATGGCACATGCCTGTAACCCCAGCTACTTGGGAGGCTGAGGTGGGAAGATTGTCTGAGCCCGGGAAGCAGAGGTTGCCGTGAGCTTGATCATGCCACTACATACCAGCCTGGGACACATCTAGACCCCGACTCAAAATATATATGAGATCTCATATCTCCAAGTAAAACTGGCAGGGATGCATTTGCTCTTCAGCTTTTCAGAATCACTTCCATTATTTTTATTTGGCTTCCTACTGCCACATTCAGAAAAGTTCTATCTTTTCATGAGCTTATTTTGCCCTCTGTGAATTAAAGTTAATAATAAGTAGTACAAGGCTGGGTGCGGTGGCTCACGCCTATAATCCCAGTACTTTGGGAGGCTGAGGCGAGAGGATTGTTTGAACCCATGGATTCGAGACCAACCTGGGAAACTTGGCGAGACCTTATCTCTACAATAAATCAAAAAATCAGCCAGGTGTGGTGGCACACACCTGTAGTTCCAGCTACTTGGAAGGCTGAGGAGAAAGGATCACCGGAGCCCAGCAGGTCAACACAGGGGTGGCTGTGAGCGTGCCACTGTACTCCAGCCTGGGCGACAAAGTGAGACTCCAACTCAAAAAAATAAATAAATAAGTAGTACAAATTTGACTTCCCCAACTTAAGTAAAAATGCAAATTTTAAAGCAGTCTTAATTGATTAAAAATTAAAATGATGGACCGAGTGCAGTGGCTCAAGCCTGTAATCCCGACACTTTGGGAGGCTGAGGTGAGAGGATTGTCTGAGCCCAAGAGTTCAAGACCAGCATGGGCAACTTGACAAAACCTCATCTCCACAATAAATCAAAAAATTAGCCAGGCGTGGTGATACACACCTGTAATCCCAGCTACTTGGAAGGCTGAGGCAGAAGGATCACCTGAGCCCAGCAGATGAGGGCTGCAGTAGCCATGATCATGCCACCGCACTCCAGCCTGCGTGACAGAATGAGATGCCAACTCAAAAATAAAATTAAAATGATTATAAAAATAACCTTTTCTTTCTTTCTTTTTTTTTTTTTTGAGTTGGAATCTCACTTTATCTCCCAGGCTAGAGGGCAGTGTCACTCTCCCACCCACTGCAGCCTCAACCTGCCGGGCTCAAGTGATCCTTCTGCCTCAGCCTTTCAAATAGCTGGAACTACAGGCACGTGTCACCACGCCAGGCTAATTTTTTGATTTATTGTAGAGACAAGTTCTTCCAAGGTGCCCAGGTTAGTCTCGAATCCCTGGGTTCAGGCAATCCTCTCATCTCAGCCTCCCAAAGTGTTGGGTTTATAGGCATGAGCCACTGCACATGGCCTTTTTTTTTTTTAATTCGTAGTCTCTGTTACCCAGGCTGGAGTGCAGTGGCATGCTCATGGCTACCGCAGCCTTAACCTGCTGGGCTCAGGCGATCCTTCAGACTCAGCCTTCCAAGTAGCTGGAACAACAGGCGCATGCCACCGCGTCCGGGTAATAATTTTATTTATTGTAGAGACGAGGGCTCACCAAGTTGCTTGGGCTGGTCTCGAACCCCTGGACTCAGGTAATCCTCTCATCTCCACCTCCCAAAGTGTTGAAATTACTGGTGTGAACCACTGCAACTGGCTCATTTTTTTTAAATTGTAAAGATATGGGGTACAGTTTAAGGTTAGGTATATAAGTGGCCATTGTACAGATGAAGTTTGGGCCTCCCATTGGTCCTCACTTCCCCTGGTTTGGGATCGGGTACCCCATTCATGTTAGGTGTCCTACCCCCCTCCCCCAGCAATGACCCGCTACTGCCAATCCCTTTCATGTAGTATTATGATAAATGTTTGGGGTCCATTTATGAGTGAGAACATGTGGTACTCAGAAAATGAACCATTTTTATAATCTTACATTTTCTCAGATTTTCATAAATGTGTGGGCTACAGTTGCTAGACCTTGAAATATCACATGTTATTGACATGGCCTATTGCTGTAGTCCTGTACCTGCCCACACTCCCTGTTCTATAAGACTAGTGGGACACTTGGGTACTACAACCAGGTTAACTTGCTGGAAAAGCTTCTAAGTGCCTGCTGTCTATTTTTTACACTTAGCACATCACAGACAGATAACAAATAATTCATTAACCCCTGTGTGGATCACTGGTTTATACACCAAAACTTCATTAAAATCCTCTTGAATCAGGCCAGGCACGGTGGCTCATGCCTATAATCCCAGCACTTTGGGAGGCTGAGGTGAGAGGATTGCCTGAGGTCACAGGTTCGAGACCAGCCTGGGCGACTTGGTGAGACCTCATCTCATCTCTACAATAAATCAAAAAATTAGCCGGGCATGGCTGCGCTTGCCTGTATTTCCAGCTACTTGGAAGGCTGAGGCGGAAGGATCGCCGGAGCCCAGCAGGTCGAGGCTGCGGTAGTCATGAGTGTGCCACTGCACTCCAGCCTGGGCGACAGAGCGAGACTCCAACTCCAAAAAAAAAAAGGAATCCTCTTGAATCATCCCTATCTCTCTTCCCAAAGTGCAGCTCTCTCATCAACTCCATTCCAAAACCTGTTTCTCTGATATGTGCTCCCTCTGGGCAGTGAGCCCAAGAGTTCAAGACCAGCATGGTCTTGAACTACCTTCAACTATCTTCTTAGTAAATGATTCCTATTTGTGACATCTACTCCCTCATCTCAGCAAAGCCAAAGTGCTTTTCCCTGGACCTGCTGTTCTTAGAGCATGTGTGGACGTGTGTGCGCGTGTGTGTATGTGTGTGTGTTGTGGGAAAGAGGTGACTGATCACATGGTTTGGGAACTGGAATCCAATCGTCAATACAAACACTTTCACTTTGGTATTTCTGCCTTGTAGCAACATTCTTTATCACAGAGCAAGATGGAAAATAAACCAGCTGAGAAAGACTAGCAAATAAGTGAGAATATAACTTGAAGGAATGGTATTCAGCTACTAAAATAAGTTAGAAAGTGCCTAGTAAAACTGTAGCTATTGCCTTTGAGTGGGGATCTTTTTTTATATTGCCTATATATTCACTTTTTTTTTTTGAGTTGGAGTCTCACTCTGTCACCCAGGCTGGAGTGCAGTGGCCGCTCCCGGCCACCGCAGCCTCGACCTGCTGGGCTCCCGCGATTCTTCCACCTCAGCCTTCCAAGTAGCTGGAATTACAGGTGCGCGTTACCACGCCTGGCTGATTTTTTGATTTATTGTAGAGATGAGGTCTCGCTTGCCCAGGCGGGTCTCGAACCCGCGGGCTCAGGCAATCCACTCACCTCAGCCTCCCAAGGCGTGTGATTACAGGCTGAGCCACCGAGCCTGGCTATATATTCATTTTTAAAAAACACAATAAGTATATATCTATTGAATACTTCGAAACTATATTTTGAGATATAAAATGAATTAAAAGAACATAATTCATGTGTTTGAGTGCTAACCGTGTGCTAGGTGCTATGGGAAAACCAGACTAGCAAAACTATATCACTTGTGTTTTGTAAAGGATGATACCAATGACTTAGAGGAAGCCCATTATACAAATTAGGGAAAATATGGCTGGGTGCTATGACTCAAGCCAGTAATCCCAGTACTTTAGGAGCAAAACAGGAGGGTTGATTGAGGCCTGGAGTTCAAGACCAGCACGGGCAACACAGCAAGACCCCATCTCTATTAAAAGTAAATAAAAATTTAAAAAGGAAAAAAAAAAGGAATTAAGGAAAATATTATCAGGATTCGCATAGAAAAATGAACCAAAGATATGATCAGAAATTCATAATAGAAGAAAAATGTTGAGATCCCCAGGGGAAAATACTCATCTTCACCAAAGAAATGACAATGAAAGCAACTCAGTGGTACCATTTTTTCCACTTTATTTTTAATTAATTAATTAATTGATTTTTTTAGTTGGAGTCTCACTCTGTCGCCTAGGCTGGAGTGCAGTGGCACGCTCACAGCCACCGCTGCCTTGACCTGCTGGGCTAAGGTGATCCTTCCACCTCAGCCTTCCAAGTAATTGGAGCTACAGGCACACACCACCAAACCTGGCTAATTTTTTGATTTATTGTAGAGATGAGGTCTCGCCAAGTCGCCCAGGTTGGTCTCAGACCTGTAGGCCCAGGCAATCCTCTCACCTCAGCCTCCCAAAGTGCTGGGATTATAGGCATGTGCCACCGCACCTGGCCTTTTTCATCTTTAGATTATGGAAAATGTCACTTTACTGTGAAGATTGGGTGAGAGTCCCCAGAAGACTGCTGGTGGCAGTGTTGAATTGGAACTAATGTTTACATTTCAGAACTTCTTCTGGTTTCCACAAATATTTATGAAAGGCCCCTTTATTTTTTCGTGGTGAAATGAAGCTTGTACCCACCTGAATCATTAATTTAGATGATTGCCAGTCAGCTGCAGGTTGACTTTGTGTATTCTGTGATGCTTCTAGTCACAGACTCCATACTGTTTTGAAATGATGCAATTTGAAATGAGGTCAGAAAAATTTGGTGTCTTTCACTTCCTCTATTTATCATCAAATCTATGACAGGCATAGAGATGGTCGGAGAAACCTGTCAAAAACACTTCACCATTATCTGGGGACCGGGCATAGGGTGATGAAAGTTGCTGTTTAAACATTGCCCAATATCCTTCTCTGGAATTCTTGCATAACAGGAAACCCCCGGTTTCTGTGAAGAAATTAAAAAGGGATAGAAGCATCTTTCAGCCAAAGCATTTAAGAAAAGTCATTTCTGGAATTCTCGGTGTCCTCTTGGAAGTCGACAGGAGAGACAACATAGTTCATCAATAACTTTGTAAAGTCTGCCCTCTACTGTTCCTTGTAGTAAATGCAGACAATATCCACAACTTTAGCTTATGTGATGAGATTCTAAATATTTTGTCTACCACTGACTGAGCACCCTCAATTATGCCAGGCAATGAGTAGATGCAGAACATGCTTGAACCCCATTTAACACCTAATACAGTCCTATGAGTCAATTAAAGTGCTATTATCCCTATTTCACATTCAAGGACGCATGTTCAGAGAGGCTAAGTAACTTTGTTGGGGACACACGGCTGATAGGGACAAGTTCTGAGAGTGTAATCCTGGTGTGTCTGTATGTCTGGTGCTGAAGTTCATAGTCTTTCCTCTGTGTTACATTGCCTACAGCTTGCTTGTATATAAATATATTTTATATATATATATATACGTATATATTCTGACACTTTAATAAGTAGAGTCAGATGCGGTGGCTCAAGCCTGTAATCCCAGCACGTTGGGAGCCTGAGCCGAGAGGATTGCCTGAGCTCAGGGATTCAAGACCAGCCTGAGCCACATGGCGAGACCTGGTCTCTACAATAAATCAAAAAATTAGCTGGGCGTGGTGGCACATCCTTGTGGTTCCAGCTACTTGGAAGGCTGAGGCAGAAGGGTCGCCTGAGCCCAGAAGGTTGAGACTGCGGTGGGCATGAGCATGCCACTGTACTCCAGTCTGGGTGACAATGAGACTCTGATTCAAAATAAATAAATAGATACATAGATATTCTGACCCTTTAATAAATAGATACGTCCACACATTTGTTGATATCTATTATCATTTCAGAAGGCCACACAGACACACATTCAAAATTAAAACACAAGATAATCATTCAAATACTAAAGCGCGGAAACCTTCAGACTTTGCAAATATGCTTTCTGTTCACTTATCACTCTTCCCGGCCAAATGAGCGTTCAGGTCACAGCGTCCCCGTGCTCCCAACGAGACACTGTGCAGGTTTGTGCCACTTCTGAGCATCGTTTGGTAACATAGGATGTGAATACTTAAATCCTGGCTACCGGCTTTGCCGTGGGAATTCAGCAGAGAGTACTGAAATTGTCAGTCGGACAACTTACACCACACAAATGCCATCACCTCCAGGCCATATGTTTCTCTCAATCAGCAAATTTTCAGAGAAGTCGGACAGAGCAATTTCCAGAGGGGAAGTGGGGACAATTGACTGATGGTCTCCGGCTACATGAGTCACTTCCAACCACCCCGGGGTCTCCTTAGAAGGGAGGGAGAAAAAGGAGGGCAGGGCAGCTGCTATGAGATCTAAGAATCCAGAGGATCCCACTTTGTGTCATTGTAAATGGCAGGGGCACGGCTTGCATTTGTCCGTCTTCACCTCATGAATGAGGACGTTTTATTGTCTCTGGTGATTTGTTGCTATGTATTTGAAACATGTCACTGTAGAAATAATGTAGGTCCTAGCCAATCCACAAAATCCGTTTGTCACTCTGTGTCATTCTTCACTTCTCTATCTCAGGCATCACACTGTTGTGACAGAAGTGTGTGCAAAAATATTTCTGGGGAAAACTCGCTAAAGATTCCAGCCCCAGACCAGGGACATGTCGTCCTGTTAGGATGGGACGAAGAGAGTCTCCTGCGTCATCTACCCACCTACACCTGCCCCCTATCTCCAGGCCTGGCCAAACCTCATATGCAAGAAGGCTATAGGTGGGATCATTCAGGGTCTTAGAAAACACATACGTGGCTGGGTGCAGTGGCTCACGCCTATAATCCCAGCACTTTGGGAGGCCAAGGTGAGAGGATTGCCTGAGCTTACGGGTTTGAGACCGACCTGGGCAACTTGATGAGACCTCATCTCTATAATAAATCAAAAATTAGCCAGGTGTGGTGGCTGTAGCTCCAGCTACTTGGAAGGCTGAGGCAGAAGGATTGCCTGAGCCCAACAGGTCGAGGCTAGGGTGTCCATGAGCATGCCACTGCACTTCAGCCTGGGTAACAGAGTAAGACTCCAACTCAAGAAAAAAAAAAGAAAGAAAGAAAAGAAAGCACATACATTATACTCCATCCAACAGGTTAAATAAGACTGGGCACGGTGGCTCATGCCTGTAATCCCAGTACTTTAAAAGGCTGAGGCGAGAGGATTGTTTGAGCCCAGGAGTTCAAGATCAACCTGGGTAACACAGCGAGACCTCGTCTGTACAAAAATATTCAAAAATTAGCTGGGCATGGTGGCATGCACCTGTAGTCCCAGCTACTCGGGAGGCTGAGGTGGAAGGATTGCCGGAGCCCAGGAGATGGAGGCTGCAGTGAGTCATGATTGTGCCACTGCACTCCAGCCTGGGCGACAGTGAGAACCCGGTTTGGAAAAAACAGAAGTATTTTTTATGTCTGGTAAGGTAGGGATCTAATTTTATTTTTTTCCATGTGGATAATTCTTGAAGAGCCCATGATTTTACCACTGCACTGAAACCCCGTCTTTGTCACAGTTTTCATATGTTGGGATCTGCCTCTGAGATCTCTGTTCTGTTCCCTCGGGCCTATGTGTCCATCCCTGCATGCTGCCTTCATTACTTCACTTAAGATCTCTGACAACATTGTGTTTTCTGACTGGGCAACTCTCCACTTAAGAGGTTTCTTCTTTTCAACCTAGTACAACTCTGCTTTTTTCAAAAAGATGAATGACCCATGTATCTCACTTAGCTGAGGCTGACAGCTTGAGTTCTCCGGCAGAAATCCAAAGTGCTTAGTAGGGTGAAGAAATGATTCTGTCTAAGCTGTGAGGTGTCCTTTGACTTGCTGTTATCTCCTTTTTTCCTCTTTGCCACTATATCAGCCCCCGCCCCCCAGGTCTGGCTGGCTGGAGAAGGGTGTCCCTGCAGGGGAGGGAAATGTGCTCAGGTTCTAGAGGAATCTGGGCCTGATGGTGGCAGCCAGGCCCAGTGACAGGGTGAAAGCGGCCTCGGAGGGTGGCTGGTACGGCCTGCAGCGCTTCCCAACCTTCAGCCGTTCCCAGGCCACGCGCCCATCGGACAGTTACAAACAAATGCTCAGGTTGATTCACTTTACAAACTGTGGATACATCCCCTCTCTCTTTCCTTCACTTGAGCAATTACAGCCGTAAAATCACCATTTTCATGTAGACATTAATTTAAGCGATTATAATGAAAAACTTGTCATCTGTGTCCACTAAAATGGTCTAGTTCGGCTGGGCTCAGCGGCTCAGCCTGTAATCCCAGCACTTTGGGAGGCCGAGGCGAGTGGATTGCCTGAGCCCGCAGGTTCGAGAACCACTTGGGCACTTGGCGAGACCTCGTCTCTACAATAAATCAAAAATCAGCCGGATGTGGTAGTATGCAGCTGTAGTTCCAGCTACTTGGAAGGCTGAGGCGGAAGGATCGCCGGAGCCCAGCAGGTCGAGGCTGCGGTGGCCGGGAGCGGCCACTGCACTCCAGTCTGGGCGACAGAGTGAGACTCCAACTCAAAAAAAAATTGGTCTAGTTCTATCCAGAGTGTATACCTTGGGTATATACATATGGAGGGAGAGAAAGAAAAATTAAGGATTTCAGGGACAGGGCCCAGTGGCTCAGGCCTGTAATTCCAGCACTTCAGGAAGCTGAAACAGAAGGATCGCTTGAGTCCAGGAGTTCGAGACCAGCCTGAACAACATAGTGAGACCCTGCATCTACAAAAAATTAAAAAATTAGCCGGGTGTTGTGGCCCGCACCTGTAGTCCCAGCTACTTGGGAGGCTGAGGAGGGAGGATCAACTGAGTCCAAGAGGTCAAGGCTGTGGCGAGCCATGATCTTGGAAAAAAAAAAAGGATTTCAGGGAGGAGGTAGGGGGCCCCCAAAAGTTCTCAGTACTTGTATACTCTCCTCACCCACTGCTTACAACCAGCCCAGCAGTTGGATGCTGCTCTCTGTATTTTATTCACGAGAAAACTGAGCTTAGGACATTGAGCAAGTTACCCAAGGTACTCAGATGCAAAAGGCAGCACTTGGGTCGTGCACAGCCAGGACCCTATCTGTTCCTACTCCATGCCGTCAGCTCGAAAGGCAGGGAACGCCTCGGACAGGCATGTGGTGTGAAGACTGAACCATGGAATTTTCCCTGCAATGTTTCCTCAACAGTCACTTTAACTAAGGGAACAAGCAAATGAGATTGCATGACATTAAAACATGTATATCTAGGCCAGGCGTGGTATCTGATGCCTTTAATCCCAGCTTTGGGAGGTCAAGACTGGAGGGGTGCTTAAGTCCAGGAGTTCAAGACCAGCCTGGACAATATAGTGAGACCCTGTCTCTACACACACAAAAAAAGTTAGCCAGATGTAGTAGCACACGCCTGTAGTCCCAGCTACTCAGGAGGCTGAGGTGGAATGATCCCTTGAGCCCAGGAGTTTGATCATAGCCCACAGTGAGCTATGATTATGCCACCACATGCTAGCCTGGGCAACAGAGCGAGACCCTGTCTCTGAAAAAATAAAAATAAAATAAAGAATACATATTTAAAATATTGCAAGTAAACTTGTAAAATAAAGAAAAACTTTACTGATTGACCTAATCATCAATACCACTGCTCTTTGAATTTTGGGATATTTATTCATGGTCAAAAGCTCCCAGATCAGATGACTAATTCCTGTAAATCACTAGGTGCCTGGATCATCATAATAACTACTCAGTCAGTGGTACCGACTATTATTTTTAGACTCTGTTCTTAAAATTGATTCAGAGAAATATAATTATTGTGTTCAAAATAGAAACCTTTATTTTTATTTTGCTGGTTCTTGGTAGATGTTACCATATTACTTTCAGTACTTTGAGCAATGTTTGAAAATAAGTTTCCTTCGTGACCTGCCTGGGCAACTTGGCGAGACCTCATCTCTACAATAAATCAAAAAAAAAAAGAAGAAAAAGAAAAAGAAAATACGTTTCCTCAACACACACGCTTTGGGTATTATACTTTTAATTTTTATTTATTTTTATTTTTTATTTTTTTGAGTTGGAGTCTCACTCTGTCGCCCAGACTGGAGTGCAGTGGCCGCTCCCGGCCACCGCAGCCTCGACCTGCTGGGCTC
>CAUYQG010021209.1:0-19235 GCA_963574415.1 Tarsius wallacei
ACAGGTATAATAACTGTTCAATCTTACTGGTAATGGAAATATCTGTTTTAGTTTGATTTTGGTGGATTGGTATTTCTTTCATTACAGGTAATATTTTTCTGCTTCATTCATTCAACAATAGTTCATGACCTTCTTTCTGTGACTGTGAATTCCGATTCTAGAAGAGTCCAGAGGTAATTTCAAACAGACACCAACTTCTTATTCTTATTTATTTATTTTTTTTCTGAGTCGGGGTCTCACTCTGTCACCCAGGCTGGAGTGCAGTGTCATGATCATGGCTCACCGCAGCCTCCATCTTCTGGACTCAGGTGATCTTTCTGCCTCAGCCTCCCGAGTAGATGAGACTACAGGTATACGCCACCATGCCCAGCCATTTTTTTATTTTTGTAGATGCAAGGTCTTGCTATATTTCCCAGGCGGGTCTTGAACTCCTCTCATCTTGGCTTCCCAAAGTGCTAGAATTACAAGTGTGAACCTCCATTCTGTACATAGGTATACAAGTAGACATCGTACAGGTAAAGTTTGGGCCTCTCTTTGGTCCCCATTTTGCCTGGTTTAAGATCAGGTACCCTTATTGATGTGTCCCCACCCCTACCCCGGCAGTATCCCGCGACTGTCAATTCCTTTTTTTTAAGACACCAGTCATAATTGGATTAGGTCTCACTCAGCTGAACTTGTGAGATCTGACCATTAAGCTCAGGGACTCATCCTAGAAAAAGTGCTACCTACCTCTTTGCTGAATATCACTGCAGTCATCTTCGAAGTCCTCCCCTTGGGAAACTGTGCACCAACACCAGTGCCTAGTCCTCCCAACAAAGGCGATTTTGGAAATCTTTTTCTGGAATGGCCATCAGAGCTGTCATTGCATTACCCTTGATGTCCCGAACGTCATAAAAATGTCTTCCTTTCAATATTTCCTTAATCCTGGGTAAAGAAAAAAGTCATTGGGGGCCAGATCAGCTGGGTAGGGGGAGTGTTCCAATACAGTTATTTGTTTACTGGCTAAAAACTCCCTCATAGACAGTGCTGCATTAGCTGGTGCATTGTTGTGATGCAAGAGCTCCTTCGGGACCATTTTTTGCACATACCTTTCTCATGCCAAGATTTTCAGTTAAGATGTCCCTGTTTCTCTATTGATGTTTACTTGGTCTGCTACGCTTCCCATGGCAATTTTGATGCACAATTTGATGAACGTTTGCAAGGGTTTCATCAGTTCTGCTCATTACCGGCCATCCTGACCTCTTTTCATCTGTCCCCTCAGAAAAATGTTTAATCCACGTGTACACTGCCATTTCCTTCATGGCATTATCCCCATAAACTTGGACTAGCATGTTCCTGATTTTACTTTCAGTCTTACCAGGTTTGACAAGAAATTTAATGTTTGTTCGTTGCTCTAATTCAAACTCCGACATTCTCACATCAACAGCTTTGATGACCATTCCAGAAAAAGAGTTCCAAAATTGTTTTGACAGGTGGAGTAGGCTCTGGTATCAGTGCATAACTTCCCAAGGGGAAGACTTCAAAGGTAGCCATAGTGATATTCAGCAACGAGGTATCCTTTGACTAGGATGAGTTCACGAACTTAATTGATAGACCTCGTACTTTATCTAAGTTAAAGGCCCTATATCCAAATGCGATCACCTTCTGAGGTATTGGGGGTAAGAATTTGAACATATGAATTTTGTGAACACAATTCAATATTTAAAACGTGAGTTTCGCATACTTGTAGTCACAGCTACTTGGGAGCTGAGGTGGATTTCTGGAAAGGCAGATCTTTTTTTTTAAAAGTCCATTCTGTAACTTAATTTTCATTTTGCATATTAATTTTTTTTTTTTTGAGTTGGAATCTCGCTGTTTGTTGCCCAGGCTGGAGTGCAGTGGCACTCTCATGGCCACCACAGCCTTGACCTGCTGGACTTAGGCGATCCTTCTGCCTCAGCCTTCCAAGTAGTTGGAGCGACAGATGCACACCACCACGCCCAATTAGTTTTTGTGATTTATTGTAGAGACGAGGTGTCACCAAGTTGCCCAGGCTGATCTCGAACACCCCGGACTCAGGAAATCCTCTGGCTTCAGCCTCCCAAAGTGCTGGGATTACAGGCTGAGCCACCATGCCAGCCTTGTTTTGTATATTTATGTAAACCACCTCTTAAATGTTTTTATTTAAAAGACAGGGAGCTGGGCAACCCCTTCAGGCCCCCTCCCACTGTGGGAGCTTTTCTGTCCTCTCAATAAATCCTGCTTTATAAAAAAATAATAAAATTAAATAAATAAATAAATGTCAGGAAGCTACTTTGAATGTTTAAGAGTAAATTCTCATATACAACCAAAAAATCTGAATAATACCAACCAAATAAAACTGGGAAATAAATATTAGCCTTTTAAGCATAGTATACAATGAGCTACTAGTCCAATGTGTATACACAATCACTACTGAGATAAACTGAATAATATTCGAGCTCCATAAATCTGTTTTCTTTGTATTAGAAGATGGGATCCCTTAAGATCAGAATGCGTTTTAGCCATTTTAAGATGATAAAATGTTGTATTCAGCATTTTTAACTATAGAGTGTATATGTTATGAAACAAATTTCTATAGACTAGTAGAACTGTATAAATTAGAACTATAATACCCAAAGCCTCAGAGGTAATTTAGATCTGCCAGTTATATTTCTTTCTTACATTATTGTCAATGGCCTTTGCTCCAATTTAAAATGCAATAAAGATGTGTCTTACAAAGTAATGCAAAATGTTTGTGGATTTGCAACCCACTATTACTCTAAGTTATTTGATCACAAATTATGTTATTACCTTTTTTGTTTTGCCTTTATCGGTACCAGTTGTTAGTTTAGATATTATATGTACACACACACACACACACACACACACACACACAGATACACACATGATAGTTCTCTTAGTTGTCTCAATACTGTGATACATAAAAAGGTATTCTATGAATTATTTTCTCAATGCTCAGAAATTTGAGGAATGGGAAAACATTCCCATGTACTATTCCTGTACTTAATTCCATAATGAAATTCACCACAATTTTAAGCTCCTTTGTGTTCATATTAAATCAGTCTTCTAGAGTTGTACATTAAACTTAAATCTATTTTGTATTCTTTCTCCCTCATGAATTTTTCAGTATTCTCTCAAGGCTTAACCAATGACAGCTACTTAAATTCTACACCCAAAGCAAAATTTTCAGAAAATCTCCCCAGTGTTTTAACTTTTTACACTCAGTTTCTCTGCTATTCATAGCACCGCTCTTAATAAGGAGGGAAGAGGAGAAGAAAAACCGTAGGTCAAAAATAATCAATCAAAATATATCCAATTCAGGAGATTCCTTTCTCTCTTTAAAAGTAAAATTAAACAATATATTTATGGCTTCCACACACTTGATTTTGTCTCTGTTCTGCTAACCATTGACATCAAAGGACTCAATCATTTGTAGCTTTCTCCAAGATAACAGTCCTGTTTTGTTTCTTTGGCAATAGCAGTTCAAGATAGTGCACACAGGTAAACAAAGTAAAAATTATTTATATTGACTGGTAATAGCTGATAGTTGCATGCATTTACAGAAAAAACTGATTACAAGTATATACTATACTATACAGAATATTGTGATTATGTATTAAGAAAAAAAATGACAAATCCTCAAAACTGTTTACTCTAAATGTGAACATCAGAAGCCTTATATTTTCCCCCAAAACATAAGAACCTAAGCTTGTTAAATCTGATATTAAGTGGTATTCTAAGTAAGCCAGATATTCTGGGGGTGCGCCAAAAAAGTAGACTTATTTTAAGTGGTGCTATCTACCTATTACTTTTAGCTCACTGGAGTCAGAAGTGTCTGGATGCTAAGGAGCACCTCTTGTAATTGCAGAAGTCATACATGACTTGTGTTCATCTTTTGTTATCAGTAAATATTGAGCATTACAATTTTAAAACTTTTTTTTTCTTTTCTTAAAACGTGTATATCTTTTTTTGGCTCTCTCTGTATAGTCTCATATTCAGAAGTAAGCAAAATATAATTAAGAGGTAACAAAATGTGCAATAGATTATGATTATCTATAACTTTAGCTTTCAAAAGCAAACAGTAGAGGAGCAGTAAAGATTACAGATGTAGGCCAGGTGTGGTGGCTCATGGCCTATAATCCCAGCACTTTGGGAGGCTGAGGCGAGTAGGTTGCTTGAGTCCGTGGGCTCCAGACCAGCCTGGGCAACTAGGTGAGACCTCATCTCTACAATCAATCAAAAAATTAGCTGGGCGTGCTGGTGCGCACCTGTAGTTCCAGCTACTTGGAAGGCTGAGGCAGAAGGATCGCCTGAGTTTAGCAGGTCGAGGCGTCAGTGGCCAGGAGCATGCCACTGCTCTCCAGCCTGGGTGGCAGAGTGAGACTCCAACTCAAAAAAAAAAAAAAAAAGATTACAGATGATGCAAGAACATACAAAAATAACAGACAGCCACTGTACCCCCCAAAGAAATGCTTTTGGAATAAGAAAATCAAAAAATAAACAACCAACCATTTTGTTATGGTATTGTTCCATGAATTTGCTCAGTCACTAAATTCTTTTGCAATTTTCTTGCCCTTGAAGGTCATTAGGTAAACAATGATCCATATTGTTTTGTATATATATGATTTTAATAGTGGTTCTGTCAAGGAGCATTCTCGCTAGTTGTGGAGACACACACACACACATTCATGTGCATGTGCAGTTTGAAGACATGAACCTATCTGAAAAATTTGGAGAAAATCATTTGAGAATTGAGCTGCACACTAATCTTCGTGGCCCTGGACAAAGAACTTTATTTATCTGGATCTCAGCTTTCCTGTGTGTAAAGTGGAAGATTGAATAAAGCCAGCATTCTTCCTGCTGTGTGTACAGGCCATTAGGAGCCATCGAGGTGTCAGATGAGGGACACAAATGCTGGCCTTAAGTCCTCTGATGCCACTAACACCAATTTAAAAAATCCATTCTCATTTGTGGTATGTACTGGGGATCAGAATATAATTACGTTTGAAAATGCTACATTATAAATAGACTGAGAACCATTGGCTTAGCTTATCCCTTCCAGCTATGACATTTTACAGAAATGACATTGAAAAAGCTCACTGATTAGTGCAAGATTGTGTTCTTCACGCTGCTAGAAGATTCTCGACACAAATTAACTGCAGATCCATATTGACACAAGCACTTTCACCCAAAGAGCCCGAGTCATACCCTCACCCATGCCATCAAGCAGCATTCATGACCATAAGAGGGCTGAGCCAGAGGAAGGTAAATCAGTGTAGCTGAAACCTTTGATGGAAAGAAAAGCCTGCCACTTTCACCCTGGTCTTCCCTCTCACCTCCTGGCTCTAAGCCTCTCCCTGTTGTCAACATATCTGTCATCAAGTGGTTTTAGCATCCTTTTCTTCTTTATGACACACCGCCATAAAATAATTCTAACTAGCAAAATGCAAACATGTCAAAGATCCAGACGTTAGCCTCATATGACGAAGACAGTATTTTCAAAAGATAAAAATAAAAATACACAATGTAGGCTTATGAAATCACAATTAAAGCAGCTAGAACAACCTGAAAAATTTTATCTACTTCATGTTTCCCTTATACCCCAGAGACAGAAGCTGGGGTGATACATATTTTTATATGTAATTTAAAAATTATATATATATAATTATATATAATATATACTTAAAAATATAATTAAAGTCAAGTGATTTATAATTTGTTGTTACAATTGACTAAGGCACCTAAAATTAAGTATTCTTTGCTGGGCCTGGAAACTTTGTTTTAAGCCTATGTTTTCTCCACAATGTTGAGAAGATATCTACATGTTCATTAATGTAACGAATACTGATGCTGTCCCTGAGGTATAATTCTGACTCCCGTTAACCCTGTCATCACTGATGTCAACTTGATCATTGGCGAGTCTGCTAATGCTTTTCTTGATGAGAGGCTCACGAATGCTTCTCTACAAGTTGAACATTTTTTATTCATAAGTTAAGGTAGACTTGCACTACGTTAAAACTTCTGTTTTACTGGTTTGCTCTTGAATTAATATTTGACACAAGCTTCCCCTAGATGCTAGGTAAGATGACGATGCAATTACCTCTACTTGACATTTCTCCTGTGCAGTGGAGTACTCCTTCCTACCTGCCAGGGGCAGTTCCAGGCACCTGGGATACAATGTTGAATAAGAAAGAGGTCTCTTTTATCCAAGGGCAGGTGCTCAGAATAAACAACTACATAATGCAATTAGGGCTCTTATGCAGATAAGCATTGGTAAGGGGCCAGGTATAATTAGAGAAAGGCTCCTTGAGAGTGTGACACTTTAACTGAAACCTGAGGGATGAGGAAGGGCTGACTCAGCAAAGACCTAGAAGAAGAAAGTTCTGTAGATTCAGTAAGAAGTTGTTGTTGTTGTTGTTGTTTTTTTGAGTTGGAGTCTCACTCTCACCCAAGCTGGAGCAGTAGGAAGTTTTAAAAGTTTGTGGTTATGTCATTTTCTTCATAGGTAGGCCTACTACCATTAAATATTTAGGAGCTTTTGCATAAAAAAAATGTCATCACTATCTTATTTTTATATGACACTTATGTTTTCCTTATAAAATAATGTGAGCAAGTCTGTCAGTTTTAATTTTCAGGAATAATTTTGTGAGATTCAATGCTAAATATTTTATCTAAATGTAGACTTTATCATATTCTCAATATCAGATTCTTTTAGAAAGCTATTAACACATGTATAACAGCTTATAAAACTTTTACTTTTTCAATTCTATGGTGTTTCACTTTTTAGAAATCTCCACATACTCAAATATAAAATTTATATTAATTGGAGTAAATTATTTCCCCAAGAATAAAAATACATTCCTTGCTTATTTGCTTTACATTGTCATATATTGGCTCGCTTCTCAAAACGATTGTTTCCACTTTTTATGGATATCCATCAATATGATATTGGAAAAAATTAAATATAATTAAAGCCAACAGAGTCATAATTTGTTTTTACAATTGACTAAGGCACCTAAAATTAAGTAGGCTTTGCTGGACCCAGAAATTATGTTTTAAGCCTGTGTTTTCTCTGCATTGTTGAGAAGATATTCAGATGCTCATTAATTTAACAGATGCTGACATGTTAGTAATTGAGTAATATGCAAGCAACATTATCCAGGAGGGTTTATTTTAAGTTTTTTTAGATTTGTATACAACCTGAGAAAGATAACAGTTTTTCTCCTAGATATTCCAGAAAGGATCACAGTTCCGTTGATCTTTTTTATTTTACTATGAGATCTGTGTCAGATCTTTGATTTACTGAACTGTTAGACAACATGTTTGCTTGTATTAAATTGCTAAATTTGTGGTATTTTTCTTATGTAAGCAATAAAAAATAAATTTAATTTTTATAAGAATTGTTTGGACTGCACCATCTCTCTGGGATGTGCACTGACACCTCCAGGGATCCAACAACTCATACATTGAGAAGTGTTGCGCCACACCTATAAATAACACTCTGTAGTAGAATTACTTGAAATATCCAATTGCTGAGTTTTCCAGTTTTTGTCTTTTTTACAGTGACATCTTTCTACATAACAATGTAGCTTTTGTATTATTAAAACAAGTTAAATTATTTCTATTTTCTGTTACTTCAGGTTAAAATAAAATAAACAGCAAAAAATGATTTCAACTGAAAAATTCCCTTCCCATCAGATCCTATGAGAAAGCTAACAAAACTTTTATCAACTGATCCTACTGTTGGTTCGGTCTATAGATGTCTTTATTTGGTGTGAAAAAGTCAAATGCACCACCATTCCCGCAAACCTTCAAGGGCTTCATATCACCCCTGCCTGACTTCCCTCAGAAACTGAGGAAAGAGAAAAATTTCTAGGAAACATTCCTTAGGTCTATCCTATCAAAATTGATTGGTCATGTATTCAAAATTATAAACAACAAAGGGATGAAACTCTAGCTATCACCATTAATTAGAGACAACATGCAAAGACCTACCGGGCTAAAACGGACTTTCCCAATCACAATCTATGACTCTATGACACATGACCACAAAATAATCCTAACTTGCAAAATGCATACTTGTTCAAGATCCAGACATTAACCTAATATGAAGACAGTATTTTCAAAAAAGAATTAAAAATACACTATGCAAACTTGGAATCACAATTAAAGCAACTAGAACAACCTGAAAATGTTAATCTACAACAAATCCCAAAATCTCAGGCTCCCATTAAGTAGGACATTTGCTGAAATTGTAATAAAGGACACTGAATCCAGGATTGCCAGGACCTCAAGAGAAGGGTAACAACCTGAACCTCCTCCTCATCAGAAAGTCATTGACTCTCTAGAAAATTATGGACTCTCCTCTGGGTAAACAAATGCTCAATATCCTCAACTATCTCAAAACTCATAAGGGGAAATAATCCTACAAGTTGGAGGGTACCCCAACTTGTCTCTCATCATTACAAGGCAACACATTCTAGCCTTAACACCACTTTATTTCCTGTTCCCCTTTTTTGGAATCACTTAACCAGTTGTGAGTTTTGATCATTTACCTCATGATGTATCTCTATCTTAACTTCTTAATATTTATATGGAATTTTTAAAGTTCAGTACAAATTCCTTCTCATCTCAACTACTTAAGTAAGTTTGCCAGGAAGAGATCTTGTCATATATTAAAGTAAAAAATTTCATTGTGTCCCGAAGAACTCCCATAAATCCCCAGTTCCTCCCTGTCCATCCTCTTTGAGTTCCTTTGTTCCTCTCAACCTAGCACCTATGTAACTAAAGATTTAAATCAATTATTGCACAGAATTCCCTCTCTTCACAGGCAAAAAACTCCACCAGTATTGGACCCACATGAGATACAGTAGAATAGGGTCATCAATGCTCCTCCCCAGGATTCACCAAAATCGTTTTAAATGAGGACCTGACGGATTCTTCCTGATAATCCAAGATATTCAATCAAAAACTTTGAGGTCCTATTTTCAGTCAGATAATATTCCTATTTTTTTGGCCCTTAAAAAAACAAATGGAAAAGGATATCAGTTAGTCTAAGAGCTATCAATAAAATAATCAAACCTAAATTTTACCTTGATACTTGATGTTATCCTGCCTGCTATCATTTTCAGCAGCCAATATTTAATGGTCATCACTTTGTGTTTTGCCTTTTTCAGTACTCTTCTTCATAAGGAATCCCAATACTTACTTGTCTTTACTTGGGAAAATCAACAACATATCTGAGCTGCTATGCCCCAAGGATTTTACTGAGACCTACTTTTCAGGCACCCTAAAAGCCAATTCAGGGGACTTAAAATTTCCAGAAGACTCCACTTTAATCCAAAATGTAGATGACTTCTTTCTTTGTCTAATATGTAGATGACCTCCTCCTGTGTCTTAAATGTTAATTTGGGGGACTTAAAATTTCCAGGGGATTCCACTCTAATCCAATAAGCAGATGACCTCCTTCTATGCCCTAACAGTGACAACAACTTCATTTTAAACGCTGACTGCCTCCTTAAGGCATTAGTAAGCGATGCAAGGTGACTAGAGACAAAATCCAAATATGCTCACGGTGTGTTCAATAGCTGGGTTATGATATTTCAGCCACAGGTAGAACTCTCTCCACAGACTGAACTTCTGCTATTCAACATTTTCCTCTCCCTGAAATAAAACAGCACCTGAGAGAATTTGGAGGGTATTGTGAAATATCGTAGGATGTGGTTTCCTAATTTCTTTGTGAATGACTCACCTTCTATGCCATAACTAAGGAATCATCTTCAGACCCAGTCATGTAGGATCACTTATTCAAAGATGTTTCTCATGACCTTAAAGAATTTCTACTTTCACCTCCCCCTTTTGGACTTCCCAGTTTTGCCTTATTCCTTCTTTGTGCATGAACAAGAGGGCCACACCCTTGGACTGTTATGCCAAAAGCATAATGGACACTAGAGACCTCTGAGATAAAACTGGGCCCTAGACCCCATAGCCAAGTCATAATGCCCGCAAGCTATGAATGCAACCACTAAATGCGTCCTAGCTACCTCTGATTTGGTATTAGCTCACCTACTTGATATAGGTATTATCCATCTATACAGATCCTAGTAAAAATATGTAGCATTTTCCTGAGTCACAACTTAACCTCTTGTGAAACATTGCTGTTCTTTCTCTTTCCTATCGCCATACATCTCTGTCAAAACCGTAGCCCTGCCACTTTGCTTTCTTTACCCACTGAAGGGCATGCCATGACTGCCATTAACAGCTGATCATTAACTTGTCCTAGGGTGCATTTTCCGGAAAACTCCCTTCTCCAAGTTTATTTCACTCTTTGTGTTGATGGCTTCTCCTTCAGAGGAAGGATGAGACCTTCCTGGCTATATATGCCACCACTAATCACCTAAACTTCTTGAACATCGAGCCCTGCCAAATGTTAGATTAGCCCAGGAGGCTGAGCTAATCTCTCTTACTGGAGTTGGCATAAGGGGAAAGGGATTAAAGGAT
This sequence comes from Tarsius wallacei, assembly GCA_963574415.1. NCBI lineage: Eukaryota > Metazoa > Chordata > Mammalia > Primates > Tarsiidae > Tarsius > Tarsius wallacei. Next base: position 10,522 of record CAUYQG010021209.1, read on the forward strand.
AAAATGTATGCTGATAGCTACTATGTTTGGGGGATATTACATAATTTGAGGATGTTCTAGAAATGGGATTCATGACACTGGTGCCCCCGTGAAAATATTGACCCACAAATAGAAGTTCTAATCTCAAAGTACTATTACCTTCAGAAGATTGCTATAGTAAAAATTGAGGAATTTAGATGGGGAAAGAGAAACAGGCTAATGAATTTGCTAAGTTAGCAGCATCTTCTTCCCTAATTACCCAAGAAATCCAAGCAATTTCCAACTACGCCCCTGGGTCTAACTTAGAGACCCTGGAACCCTGATTGGATTATTTACTCTTTCTTGAAAGAGAAAATTGTTTAAAGATGCATCCTAAAAAAGTAATAAAAAAGACATCCATATGGCCCAAATGACAGCTTCAGACTCAGAAAGAATTAAATGGGGAAAAAAAGATGTTTAATCTATACAGATGAACTTTGTGAACATCAAGACAGCCCCCTTGATATGCCTGTCTCTCTCTCAAGTCATTGCATATGGTTTACAAAATATGACTCGCCAAGAAAGAGCAAAATGTAGGATATAGTAGACAAAAATTAGTTTGGATTCTCAAGTTTTTATTTGGAACAAAAAGTTACCACTTACCTCATCTCCCAGAAATATAACCCTGGAAAAGTATAAAGGCAGGGCAAGGAAACAAACAAACAAACAAAAACAAAACAAAACAAACAAAAAAGTGGCATCTCTAAGACCCTTCCTTCTCTGACAAATACTAACAGAAAAAGGATATCAATATGTACTCACTCCAACCTGTATATTTTCTAAATGATTGGAGGTTTTTCCATGTCTAAGTGCTTCAGCACCATCAATGACCAGTTTTCCTAGATTAAATTGTCCCCACTCGGAGTATCTTGTTCACCCATCTCTAATGACAGAGGATTACTTCATTGGTAATTATACAGGAATTAAAAAGTAACATCCATTATTCAAATACCTCACTGCCCTTATCATCCACAGGAAACTATCTGACATCTTTGCCATAACCATGAAGTTTGCAGAGGCAAAACAAAAAATTCATCGCATCACTGCCATTGCACTGTCACTGCTTAGAAAAGATAATGAGTTCTGAGACTTTGTGTGATGGATCTCTGACTCTCTACAAAACTGGGCATATAAACTGATTTACCCTTTAAACTTTGTCTATTTATCTTTATAGGGGATTCCTCTCATTCAAAGTTTCAAAGGTGGCATTGAACAGAAATCAGCTATTGTCACCAAGTGTTTACATATGGGTCACCTGGTCCTAAATGAACAAAAGACAACCAAACAAGAAATTGACTTAAAATATTCACAGGAAAGAAATTCATCTCTTCTTCTTTTGAACAACAGGAGAAACCAACAAAGATTCTCTCCTTGACCAAACATTAATCAGGCCTCTTTGAACTAGTTTTCAACTAGGCCCTGTCCTTGGGGGTGTTCTTAAGAATCCAATCTTAACAAAGATCCTTCTAAGTCAACTTAGCCAGCACTCACCCTTAATATCTGATCTCACTTGATAGCTGAGAAAAGTCCACATCTACTCTAGGTATCTGATCACCCTGGTCTGCTTTCAGTAAGAATTCTGTCAAGTCGGTTTTGTTTCCCTTACCCCTGACATTTCCTGTTAGTAATTTTGTATTCACTGACCCCTACCCTACTCCTTGGCTGCAATTTCCTACTTCTCCATGTTATATTTGGAATTGAGCCCTATTGAAGTCTCTTTTCTCCTAATGCAATATTTTTGTTTTGTTTTTTTTACTAAAATTCATTGTTATCACTTTAATTTGGTTGGTTTTGGCTTTCTTTATTAGTTGTTTGCCTCGAGACTGCAGTTTTCTAGTAGGTTCAAAGAATTGTTGATTTTTAACTTTCCCAAAATTTTCTTTATTTAAGAATAGGGTTGACAATTTTAATGATCTTTACATGCCAAAGTTGAATGTGGAAATCCTAGAAGAACATATCTTGGCCTGAAACATATATCAACAGCAGAATCGAAAGGAATAGCCATTCAAAAGTATTTGTATAATAAAAAGGCAACAAGTTTAAAAAGAAACAAAACAATGTTGAGATTACTAAAATAAGCAAAGAGTCCAATTAAGACTAAATGTGCCATCACAATTTTCTGTTGCCACATTTTAGTCTTCTGTCCTCATTTTAATGAAATTATAGCTATAAAACTTGTATGCAGATGAAATAGGTTCCAGTTAGGGTGGAATGATAGGCTGCCTACCTATCTATCTTATTGAAAATTATTGGAGGAGCAGTTTGCGAGGCATTTGTATAGTCAAAAAGGGATTTTCTTGCATGCAAATAAACTCGACATACAAAAATATAGATTTTTTAGTAAGTCTACAAATGTGATAAATTGTTTGGCAGAATAAAATGCCTAAAAGATATGTATATATATGGTCATATTCAGGATAAATAAACTTGTCATGCATATGAATCAATATTGGCTTACCTCTTCTATCTGAGAGTATGATTTTCTAAAAAACAAAATTAGTAATAAAAATATAACAATATTTATTTTCTATCTTGGTTTCTTGAGATGACTTGAATTCCCTAAAATTGTAACAATCAAGTTGTGTCTTGATTATATCAAATGAGAAGACATACAAACTGCCAAATATTTACCAGCAGACATTATTTTGACAATACCATATATGACAGTGCTATACAAGATGAGAAGAATATGCATAGATAAATAAGAATTTTTTCCCTTCAAGGAACTTCTGTGTATTTTAAATGCCATGTCTATTCAACAATAATGTTTCCAATGTAGCTTTCAATATAGTATGACTACAGTAATTATACATGGCTATTTTGTATTAAGCAGTTATATGTAGCTTACAGTTGTGTTGACAAAGTTCCTCTCACAATGGTGGTTTTTTTTACTATAGAACGTTCATGGCACAACAAAGTCACAAATAAAATACAAAATTCAGATAAATATCTTTGATGTGTTAAGCCCTGATTTTCCTCTTAGTTCCATAATGCAGTTATTGCTATGTGAATTGAATTGCTTGCCTCAACTGACCTATAAGAGAATGGGGAAAATAGTCCTTGGCTTTTATTTGGCCTTTAGACTTGTTAAAATTGCTTTTTTATTTACTTTTTTTGAGCTAATTTTATTACAGAAAATTTTATATAGCTGTGGGGCATTCTGAACTAATAAAAATACTTAATATGAACATACTTAAAAGAATTAACAGTATTGTAACTCAGATTCACCTTCAAAAAGTCATGTGCACAGTTCATTTTAACAGTTCATTTTTCTTTTTTTATGAAAGAGAACTTGTATAAGTAGTTTAATATTTATATAACTAAAACATTTCAGAGGAGGTATAACTTTACAACTTTTTTTCTAAATAAAACAAAGAGCAATTATTTCAGTTGTTTCAAAGTGATTCTTATTATAACTGTTTGAAGAGTTTGTAAAGAACATCAAATTACCAAAGTTTGTGATGAGAAATAATTAACAGCAATCTTTCAGTAGCAGTATTATGATAGCTTCTTAACAACTCATTATTTTCAAATTCAAGCCATCTCTATTTTTTCATAATTGAATTAGATTTTCATTTTTCCTAATGCAAAGCTATCTTTTGCTTAGAAAAAGCAATTATTTGGCAAGTAAATACTTCTGTTAACTAAACAGAGAAAATTTATCAATGTTTCATAGAGATTCTTTCTTTCGATTTTTTTTCCCCCTAAGACTTCTAAGAGGTATTCAAAGGTTAATTAATAACAGCATGTCAATGATTAGGTTAAATCTGATGCCTAATTTCTTCCTAGGAAAAAATTCAATTTTTTATCTTATATTTTAAAAATGAATTTTGAAAAGACAGAGGTGAGTGCCTATAATTTTTACTGAATTGTGTACAGAGCAGATACTCAGATAGTAGATTTTTAATGAATTTATTTGGAAAATGCTTAATACTTGAAAAGTTTCTCCTCTATCTCTTTGTCTTTCTCTCTTTCTCTCATCTTTCTCAAACTCACAAACTAAATATTACTGTTTTTTTAAATGATAAATATCATCTTATAAAATATGTATTACTGCCTGTTTGAGATCACTTGAAATTCTTTTTTAAAAAATAGGTAACAATCATTAAATAGATGCAATGCATTGCCGTGAAGGATCTAGTGAGGATTTGGTGAAGACACAAATAAATCTGCTCCTATTAAGCCATGAAGAGGAATGCTAAAGATGTGACTTTAAGAAACTATTTGTAAGAACTCACCCACTTAATAGAAAGGAATTATTTTGTATAGCTGTTAAAGTAATTACAGTAGAGAATTCTAATTTTTGGAGACAGGAGTGAGAAAGGGAACAACATAACCGATGGGAATAGTTAACATCTTTACATTGGAATCTCAATATAGGTGACTTGTAAATAACAGTAATGGAATTTAATTATGTCTTCAAACTATTAGAAAATTGCCTTCAAACCAAAATTCTGTAGAATAATTTATGCTACTTTAAATTAAAATACCCTTAAAGAAGGCCATGAGATACTGACATTCTCAGAATAATAAAAACAATTCATTTTATGTGAAATATTATAGAGTATTATTGGTATTTGTCACCTGAAGGAAAATGATGCCAGATGGCAAACTTATATTGAAAACAAATGTTTAAGATTTGAAAGGGAGTGTACAATTTACATAGAAACAGACAATATTTGAGAGTTCTATTGGCTTCACATGTTCTAGAAAGTCTAATGCTTTAAAATTTTTTAGTGGCCGGGCTCGGTGGCTCAGCCTGTAATCCCAGCACTTTGGGAGGCTGAGGTGAGTGGATTGCCTGAGCCCGCGGGTTCGAGACCCGCCTGGTCTACTTGGCAAGCCCTCATCTCTACAATAAATCAAAAATTAGCCGGACGTGGTAGCACGTGCCTGTAGTTCCAGCTACTCAGAAGGCTGAGGCGGTAGGATCGCAGGAGCCCAGCAGGTCGAGGTTGCGGTGGACGGGAGCGGCCAATGCACTCCAGTCTGAGCAACAGAGTGAGACTCCAACTCAAAAAAAAACCAAAAACTTTTTTTAGCCATTTTAGTGGTTATTTAGGTGCATCTGACTTTTGTATTTATTTTTAGTATAGGTTAAGGATGCTAAAAATTTTTATGCATGTATTAAATATTTTTATATTTTCTTTTAGGAAATATCCATTTGTTCATTTTGCCCATTTTTATCGGTTTATTCACCTGCTTATTACTAAGGTCTTAAGTTTTAAATTTTTTAAGTATATATTTGGATACAATTCCTTCTCAGTCATATACAGACTTATAGGCATTTTATATGAGATGTCTTATTGATCGTGCTTTTGATGAGTCTGAGTTTGTTATTTTTATAATTTCCAGCTTACCCATGTTATCTGTTATGGTTTATACATTCTCCGTTCTCTCTAAAAAAAACTTTGGCCTAACTCAAAACTGTAAAAATAGACTCGTGATTTATGCTATTCCTTTACTAATTTTGATTTTAAGTTCAACCCTAGGATCCGTCTCAAACTACTTTTGTGTACATTGTTAGATATGAACCAAGAGTACTGACTACTTTTCCTTTTTCTCTCCCTCCTTCTTCTCTACCTCCTGCCTTTCTTCTTCCTTTTCTTTCTCTGTTTCCTCTCCTCCTCTTCTTCCTCTTTATTCATCTTTAGCATCAAAACATGTTAGAACAGCTAATTAAAAAGTATCTTTCTCCATTGAGTTCTTTTGCTAACCTTGTCAAAAATTAGTTACTCAAATAGGAGTCTGTTTCTAAATCCTACTCATTTCCATTAATCTATCTATTATGTTGCCAATATTACATGGTCTTAATTGCTACAGAATAGGATGAAACTATAGTTTTATGATATTTTAATTATGTATCCGTTAATTTATTACAAAGTGTAGCGTTATATAGCTATGTTTTTATAGTAACTTTTATGCCAAGCAGGGTTAGCTTTCAAACTTTTCCTTGACAAGATTATTTAGGCATTTTTACGGTCCTTTGGCCTTTTCAAATAAATTTTATTGTCTTGTTTATTTTTATAGACAAACAAGACCTGATGGGATTTCATTGAATCTATAGATGCATTTGAAGGGAAAAAAAAAAAAAAACAACCCTATTAGAACTATTGAGTAATGTAGACCATGAACATGGCATACTTCTGCAATTTTTATAGATTTTAGGATAGAGATCTGGCACATCTTATGTGACTTACAATACTAAGCATTTAATGTTTTGTAATGGCATTAAAGCCATTCTTTCACATTTTTTATTTCCTAATAGTTTGCTGCTATTTTATACAAAATTAATTTTGTTTAATGACCATATTCTGAGACATTTCTAAATTCAATGCTTAGATTTACTAATTATTTTGAAGACCCTTTATAATTTTGACACACCGAAATATGCTATGAATGAAGACGATTTTACTTCCTGCTTTCTTCTCAGCGTGACTGCTATTTGCTTTTCCTTCTCTAGTGTACTGTCTAGAACTACTAGTACGTTAATGACCAGAAATGGGAACTCTGGTCATGCTTATCTTATTCTTATTTGTGGTGAAAGCCATTTAATATTGTACTATTAGAGATAATATTAAATGTATAATTTTCATAGATGCACTTTATCAGATTGAGAAAGTTTCCTTCTATTCCTAATTTCCTGAGTTGTTTAAGTCATAAAAAAGTGTTACTTTTGTTATATTGCTTTAAAAAAAATCTATTGAAATAAATGCAGTCTTAAATTTCCTTACTCTGTTAATGTGCTGAAATGAATTGATTCATTTTCATATATCAATACAAATTTTACCTGTGATAATTTAATCATGGTATATTATATTTTCTTAGGATGTTTTATATATAATAACCTATAACAATAAGGTTTTTCATCTGTGTTCATGAGGAATATTGATCTGTGATTCTCTTCTTTTATAATGTTTGTGTCTTTTTTTGGTGTCAAGATACAGTGGTCTCACTGTAATCTGGCAAGGATCCATGCATTTTTTGTCTCCTGAAATACTTTTTGTGTGAATAAGATTTTATTTTTCTTAAATGTTCAATAGAATTCACCAATAAAGCCATTGTAATCTGGATATTTCTTAGTAGGATGTTGTTTAATTATAAATTGAGTTTCTATAATCAATATGGGTTATTTATATGTGCTTTAATGGACTTCATTTTAGAGAGAGAAAGAGAAAAAAATTGAGGAGAAAAATTGAGTACAGAAAGTTCTCAAAAAATCTGGAACACAGGTTTTCTTATTATTAATAGTTAACCTTAGTATGGCACCCTTGAAATAATTAATGAACAAATGGTGATACATTATTAACTAAAGTGCATAGTTTATTGAAGTGTTCATTGTTCTTACCTCACGTTTGTTTCAGTGTTCCGGATCTCATCTAGGATATCACATGACATTGGATATCATATTTCCTTTGGTGCTCCTTGACTGTAAAAGTTTCTCAGATTTTTTTGTGTTTGATGACCTTGACATTTTGAGGAGTACCGGTCAGGTTTCTGGTAGCATGACCCTTTATGGGAATTTGTTTGATTTGTTTTTCTCATGAGGAAACTGGTTTAGTCATTTGGAGGAAGAAGACTGCAGAAGAAAAGTGTTATCTTGTCATGTAATATTAAAGTTACATACTGTCAGCATAATTTATAATTAATAGTGACCTGGATCACATGGCTTGAGATAGTGCTCGTCAGGTTTCTCCACAGTAATGTTAGATCCACCCCCCCCAATTTTCCATTTCTACTCTTTGTAAGGAAATCATCATAAAAAGCCCACACTTAAGCTGGAAATTGGGCAATCCCTTTGGGTCCCCTCCCACTGTGGGAGCTTTTCTGTTCTCTCAATAAATCCTGCTTTCTAAAAAAAAAAAAAAGAAGAAGAAGAAGCAGGGAATTATGATCCCTCGCCTTGAGAATGGTACATCCACATGATTTATTAAAAACCCTCCATGGGATATTTGTCTATTATAAAGAATTTTTAAAAAATTAATTTAACCATGTTTATATCAGAGTTAATGTATAGTTATTTATTTTACGCACAGGGTTGTAATACAATACTACGTGACTTACGTTTTTTGCTCAAATTGGTTTTTATTTGTGAGAAGAGTTTTAGTTTTGTGTTTTAAAGCTATTGCAGACTAACTTTTAAGCAATTTGTTGGATCAGGAAAAACAAGTAAGAGTGGCTTTAAATGAAACTGAGAACATTTTGTGAAAATGATTTGGTCTAAAAATTCATTAATGAATATAGAACCTGGCACTAAGGGGCTACGTTTAATTGAAAATGCCTTCTCATATAATAATCAGAATTTGTCTGTTGAATGTAAACTTCTACAATGCTTAAAAGGTTCATGAGTCAATTTAAACGATTTATATTAAAATGTTCTTAGATGTTTCAACATTGATATGGATGGAGTGCTAATGTACAGCCTTAAAAGGCAAATTTTATTTCTAAATATTTTCCCAATTATCTCCAAAGAATGATGGTACATCAACCCCGTGTGCAGTGAGAAGTTAACACAGAAAACAGGAAAACTTTGGAGACTTTCCAGATAACATCATATTTAATAACTGAGGGGAGCAAGCTGATGTTTTGATTTTTATTTGCATTTTTATATTGCCAAAATACAAATTCTGACAGTATTTTTTTAATTTGAGGAACCACTTACACCATGCCACAATCATTAAATGGTTTCTTTTTTT